>CM041776.1:43841661-43940788 GCA_023374045.1 Limonium bicolor | reverse complement strand
AGCTAGATGGAGCTAGCATGGAGTTGCTCTTCACGTTAATGGAGAAGGGAGAGAGCAAGAAATCGTGGGAAACAAAGGAGAATGAAGAAGTGAGGAGAGAGAATCACTAAAGTGTGATATTTATGTAAAAGGTGAATAGTACTTTTGCTTTACAAATCTTTATTTGCTTAATGAGTCATGAAGGTGGTGACTCACCTCATGAGAAACCGGCCCCCATTAGTAACAAGGGGTATTTAAGTCTTTGTTGACCAAATATCTCACTTATATTGACTTATGTTATAAACTAGCTTAAATAATTTACTATTCACAAAACAAGGCACATTGTTGTGAAATTTTTGATTTCCCATTGATATAGACTTCCAAATGTGATACTATATAGTACACATGTTAATTAAAGAGTAATGATGGACATTTAGCCATTCAAAACTCATTTACAAGACAATTTTTCAAAAACATGCTTTAAGACTCCTTAAAGCACATTTTGTGTTTTAACTTGTTTTCAAGCTTGGTTTTCTTTGGTAATTGATTTAAAATGACCATTAGGATATTACTAAGGTCTTAGAACAATATTTGGGTACTCTCCCAAGTCTCTCCAAGCTTAGAGCACGTTTTTGCTTAAACTGCTCTTTTGGTGTTTACTTATTTTTCTTTGATTAAAATGTTTCTTAATGTTTCTAAGGAATTATTTAGCCTCCTTATATCTTAGTTTATCATTTAAACACCATCTCAAAGTTTGGGGTATTTCAATCTACCCCCCTTAAAAGAACTTTGTCCTCAAAGTTCACATGTGTGCTTAATCATTCACGGTACTCAATTCCCTTAATCTTAACACCACATCTTATATTCACATTCACACATGTCAAGACTCGAAGGTCAATCTCAAATACAATACATAAGTATTATACATAACTCAAACTTAACACCAAAGTGTAGCAACTTACACAAATTCACATCTTAAACAACCAAACAAACAACAAACATGATCGTTTCCTAACTCAAAAGCGAGGAAGCTCTACCCCCCTTAAAAAGGGGTATGCCCCGTACCCTATACAGACGATCTAGTCAGTAAACAAAGAAGGGTACTTCGCCCTCATCTTATCCTCTAATTCCCACGTGGCCTCTTCGACATCCTGGTTAGACCAGAGACCTTCACCAGTCGCACTGACTTGTGGCGAGTGTCCCTAGTCTTACTGTCCAAGATTCTCTGAGGAGTCTCCACGGATCTCATATTTGGTTCTAATGTCAACCTCTCAGGTTCTAACACATGGGAGGGGTGGTGCATGTATTTCTTTAGCTGTGAAACATGAAAAACATCATGCACTTTACCCAGCTCAGCAGGTAAATTCAACCTGTAAGCAACCGGGCCCACCCGCTCCGTAATCTCATAAGGACCAACAAATTTCGGGCTTAGTTTGCCCTTCTGCCCAAACCTGAATACACCCTTCATCGGTGAAACTCGCAGAAATACCTGGTCGCCCACTGCGAACTCTAGGTCCCGTCGTCGAACATCAGCGTACGACTTCTGCCTATCTTGAGCAGCTTTCATGTTCTCCCTGATTTGCTGAACTTCAGCCTTAACTTGTTCTAAGTACTCTGGTCCTATAATGACCGTCTCACTCGACTAATTCCAGCAGAGCGGTGTACGACATGGTCGACCGTACAACGCTTGAAAAGGTGCCATCTTGATCGAAGCGTGATAGCTGTTGTTGTATGAAAACTCGATCAGATGTAGTCTGTCAATCCAACTGCCCTGGAAGTCTAAGGCACATGCTCTCAACATGTCCTCGAGTGTCTGAATAGTACGCTCAGTCTGACCATCTGTCTGAGGATGGAACGCGGTACTCAGCTTGAGTTCTGTACCCAACGCTTCTCTGGTAGCTCTCCAGTACCTCGAAAGGAATCTGGTATCTCTATCTGACACTATGGTCTTTGGTATCCCGTGATGTCTCCTGATTTCTTTCTCAAATAACTCAGCTAATTTGGTCACCTTCCAAGTATCCTTCATCGGTATGAATCGGGCTACTTTGGTAAGGCGATCCACCACTACCCATATCATGTTGAGACCTCCCCTAGCAGGTGGAAGCCCACCTACGAAGTCCATGGAGATATCATGGAACTTCCACTCCGGAACTGGCATCGACTGTACCATTCCGCCCGGCCGTCGGTGCTCGAATTTCACCTTCTGGCATGTGAGACACCTCAAGACGAACTCGGTAACATCTGTCTTCATCCCCGACCACCAGAAGTATCTCTTCATGTCTTTATACATTTTAGAGGCTCCCGGATGGATGGAAACTGAAGAACAGTGTGATTCTCTAAGTATACGGTCTTTCAGATCCGTGTTGCCCCGTGGTATGCATAACCGGCCCTTAAGTCTGATCAGATCATCATCATGAAGTCTGAAGTCGTATTTCTGACTCTCAAAGGTACCATCTGTCAGCTTCTGCTGACCTCTCTCATGTACTCATCTGTCCTCTGAGCCTCTCGCACCTCATCAACCAAGCTGGAGAAAGAAACTAGCGAATGGAGTGAGTGTGCTCGACGGCTCAGGGCAT
The DNA here is from genome assembly GCA_023374045.1 of Limonium bicolor. Taxonomy (NCBI): domain Eukaryota; kingdom Viridiplantae; phylum Streptophyta; class Magnoliopsida; order Caryophyllales; family Plumbaginaceae; genus Limonium; species Limonium bicolor. Next base: position 43,938,233 of record CM041776.1, on the reverse strand, counting down.
CTGCTACAACATTGGCCTTCCCCTCTTTGTATTGGAGGTCAATGTCATAGTCTTTCAGAAACTCTAACCATCTCCTCTGTCGAAGATTTAACTCCTTCTGAGTGAATATGTATCTCAAACTCTTGTGATCGGTGTAGATCGTGACACTAACCCCATATAAGTAGTGGCGCCATATCTTCAAAGCGAAGACTACAGCTCCCAGCTCTAAATCATGTGTGGGGTAGTTCTCCTCATGTTTCTTCAACTGGCGTGAGGCATATGCCACCACCTTGCCATGTTGCATGAGCACGCAACCCAGCCCTCTGCCGGATGCATCACAATAAACCTCAAAGCCCTCTGTACCGTCTGGAATGGTCAGAACCGGTGCAGTGGTCAGTGAGTCCTTCAAGCGCTGAAATGATCTCTCACAGTCAACTGTCCACAAGAATGGTGCATCCTTCTTCATCAAACTGGTCATCGGTTTCGCGACCTTGCTGAAATCTCTAACAAACCTCCTGTAGTAACCTGCCAGACCGAGAAAGCTCCGGATATCGGTAACAGTCTTCGGCCTTGGCCAAGTACGTACGACATCAATCTTTGCTGGATCCACTGCGATCCCAGCATCTGAGATGACATGACCTAGGAAAGAGACCTGGTCAAGCCAAAACTCACACTTGGAGAACTTAGCATATAGCTGGTTCTCCCTCAATATTTCCAATACCCTCCTCAGATGTTCCTCATGCTCAACCTTAGACTTCGAATATATCAAAATGTCATCAATAAAAACCACAACCGACCTGTCCAGCTGCTCCCGGAACAAGCGGTTCATCAGATCCATAAACTTCGCTGGTGCGTTCGACAATCCGAACGGCATCACTGTAAACTCATAGTGGTCGTATCGTGTTTGGAATGCCGTCTTCTCAATGTCTCCCTCCTTAATGGCTATCTGATGATACCCCGATCTGAGATCAATCTTGGAAAACACAGATGCTCCCTTCAACTGATCGAACAGATCATCAATGCGGGGTAGTGGATACTTATTCTTCACTGTCACAGCATTCAGCTCTCTGTAGTTGATGCAGAGGCAGAGACTACCATCCTTATTCTTCATGAAGAGGACTGACGCTCCCCATGGTGACACACTTGGTCTAATGAATCCCTTATCAAACAAATCTTTAAATTGTTCTTTTAACTCAGTCATTTCTTCCGGAGCCATACGGTATGGTGCCTTGGCTATCGGTCCGGTACCAGGTAGCAGCTCGATGGTGAACTCTACCTCCCGAGTGGGTGGCATGCCGGGCAGTTCCCGTGGAAATAAGTTGGGGAACTCCGACACTACCGGTAAGTCGGGGTCGAACTCAGGGTCTCTCTCTATGTCCTGTACATAGTAGAGGTACACTTCTTCCTTTCTCCTTAATTCTTTATACATTGCCATGGCGGTGATGATCTTAGTCGAAGGCTCTCTGGGCCTCTGGCAGTATGATATTGTTACCCCAGACGGACTCCTGAGCAGCAATCTATGCTCGGCGCAGAGGATACGTCACTTGTGCCGCTCCAACCAGTTCATCCCGAAGATAACATCAAATCCTAGCTTACTGAACTCAATGAAACTGACTGGAAAGTCTTCTCCCTTCATTTTGATAGTGGCTCCTCGGTAGTAACGAGTGCAACGAACCTTCTCCTTAGACGGGAGCGTAACCGTGAAGTCGGGTAGCTCATCAGCGTCTAGCCCCAACCTGCTCGCGAATGATGCCGAGACAAAGGTATGCAAGGCCCCTGAGTCAAAGAGAACTGATGCCTCAATCCCATTAATCGGAAAGGTGCCGGTGAGGATAGTACCGCTGGCGTCGGCCTGTGCCTCCGTAAGTATGCTTAGTGCACCTTCCGTACCGAGTCCATAACCTAATTGTGTTCACAAGCTTCATGAGTATTGATGGTATAACAAGAGTCGTAACAATTTATATGAACAACACTATTATTTTATTCATGACCATCCTGTTTACAACATGTGCTTCAATCTTACATCTCATTCCTCATTCCATTCTAACATTACATGGCTAATATTGTCTAAAGGTTAGGTTTAATCTTCCTGGTCTCATATGGGTCGCATTGATTACTGCTGACGGTGATGTATTCAGCTTGATTCTCTTAATCCCATGGTATAACATCCTTGATTCTCCTCCCATAATTAACACATCACCTGACTTAAGTACCAACTTATCTGCACGGTCCGCACGCTTCTGCTCGCCGTATAAAAACTCTGCATCATCCCCAATGGACCAAGACACTACGAGTATCCCTCTTTCGAGAGACTCCGTTGTCTCGTCCTTATCCTGGTGTAGTCCCAGTCTCCCATTCTTCTCGTAGAAGTTTACAATGCAAATGTCTGCCTGGATGTCTGGAATCGGTTCAGCTTCCGACTGCTGATCGATTTCCACGACTTGTATAATAACTGGATGGAACTCTTCGGGTATTCCCGGTGGTGAGACTCCATCTTGCACCCTCATGGTTTGGTAATTCTTGGCATACGGATTCCAATCCTTGCCCAAGCTCATCATCTTTAATTTCATCCTTGCTCCCCCTGGGTACTCCGGTGTGTAAAAACCTCCCGGTCCCATTCCTAGTTGATTGCATCTTCTGATGATGGCTATTTGTGCTTCGGGTGTCAAGTATCCCCATAATAAAATCATACCTGGGCGGATAACCTGACATTGTTCGGTTGGAAAGTCTATGGTTTCGATGTCGGTGTGCTCCGGGTTAGGTATAGATGGTATTGGGTAGCAGATGTTGAATCTTCCTAAAGTGGTAGTAAGTTATATCTTACTTAAGTTCTAATCTCATCTTATTCTTACTTAACTCATTTATTCACCAAACATGCATGATAATGCGGTAAGCAGGTAGTTTTATTACTAAATGGTTATGGCGGTACCTGGCCTCGATGAGGGTTCTGGCTTATCGTCCCGGTCCACCATGTGTAAAGTGGGTCCCGACTTCTGGGTCACCCTTGGGTTCTTGTCCGCCGGCTGCTGCACCTTCCTCTGACCGTCAGATCCAGCTCCCTGATCGGTCTTGCCCTTGCCCCTGGTATCGGGCCTATAGGCTCTGCTAGCAGGGTTCCGGTAACACTCATATGCCCGGTGTCCATAAACTCCACAAAAGTTGCACTCCACCTTGTTCCCTTTACAGTCGAGCCCGGGGTGGTCCTTGTGACACCACCTACAGATGAAGTGTCGCTGGTAGCCACCACCGGCTCCCATCTTAGTCTCAGATCCTGATGATTCATAATGTCAATTCTCATATCTCAAACGGTTACTAATTTGTTTCTTAACTCATTTAATATCAATTTCTTACCCTTTGGCGCCCTAGAGCGCAGGGGTGTAGCTGCAATAGCATACGTCAACTTCAATGGCTCTTCCGGAGCCTTCTCCTTTTCCTCCTTCCCCTTTGGGTTCTGATTTTTCTGGGCCTGAGGCTGGTACTTTTGTTTCTTGTACCCTCCTTGCCCTTGACTTTCTGAGCTCTTACCAGCATTCTTTCTCTTAGCATTCTCCTCGTCCCTTAGCTGGACGGTTATTTCAACCTTAGATGCGGCATGATAGCACTCCTGCTTTCCCACAGTATTAGTCACTCTTATTTCTCATAATCTAAATCTTACTCATTACTTACTCAAATCTCAATCATTCTTATTACCTGCAAGGTAGTGTAACTCGTCGGCCCCATGCCGTAGCGGAGTCGATGGCTAAGCCCGCCATAGAAGCGGTCCACCAGGATCTGGTCAGAATATCCAAGACCTGGCAGAAGACGGAGCAAGGCAGTGAACTCTGAGTAATACTCGTCCACTGTCATCTTGTCCGTCTGCCTAAGCGCATCCAACTGCAAGCGCTTCTTCATCTGGACATGGGCAGGGTAGTACTTTGCTCGTAGCAAGGCGGTGTACTGCTCTCAGCCGAACACTGGGTTGGCCACATGCTCGACCCTCACCAGCTTCCACCAATCGTCTGCCGCCCCCTTCAGATAGAAGGCAGCTAGACGCACCTTGATCCCAGCAGGGACATCAAGGGTCTCGAAGGAGGTCTCCAGCTCGGAGATGTACGCCTCAAGCTTGGCGGGATCGGTCTCCCCCTTAAAGTGCACGGGTCGAAGATCTGCAAGACTCTTCACCCAGTTTGGTTCCCTAGGTTGTGGCGGTGGAGGTGGTGCACCCACACCAGGCTGATAGCCCATATGCCCTAATGCGGCAGCTACGATCTCTGCGATCGTCTGCCCTCCAGGTATTCCTGAAGTATCCTCACCCTGGCCGCGACATCGGCTTCCCCTAGGACGTCCTGCCATCTGAACAAGCATAACTCACATTAGATTTGTATTCACCACTGTTTCGGTTAACGAATTTATAACGTCCGTAGACAATAAAGACGATCCACACTTATTAGTGGTCATCTGACTCTACTCACTCTAACTTCTCACACCCTTAACCCAACACTTATTCCTTAACTTATATCCTAACTCGGTGGTTACTCATGTCCGGTATTTCTTGATCAGAGTGTAACTACGCTCTGATACCACTTTTTGTAACACCCCATCCAAAGCCATTCGTGGTTATCGCAAAATTGAACACTTAATCGATTACGTCGCAGCGGAAATAATAAACACCTAGACCTTGCCACGGTCTGATCGTTAGAATATACCGGCCTTAACATTTACAATACTTATCCAAAATACTTATCCAACTCAAAACATCACCAACCACAATACCACAACCAACCGAGTACAAGTATCTTAAACATAATCTCAACCTTACATCAGTTTAATATAAACAGTCGGGTGCACAGGCGCAACCCGAACTCAAAATAAACATCCCACCCTAAGTCTAACCGCTCCTACTCTCGTAGTGCGTCCTCATGGGTCTCTTACCTGCAAGTGTAAAAATAGCCCCCGAGGGGGTCAGCACGAATGCTGGTACACCCTCTCATGGCCCCCAAGCTAACGGGGCTACGATGACTAATTGTCGATAGCATGGAAATTGATTACATACACAAGCATAATATGAAGTGCAATAACAATAACCACAGATGAACACATATAGTTCACAAACAATGAACGACTCAAGCGTTCCCTTATCAAGTGGGTTAGTAACCCCCTCCTTAGTCCTCATTTCCTTAATCTCAGTTCCTTACCTTACCTTAAACTTAATCTTAATCTTAATCTCAGTATACAAACTGTTCCTGGAAGGGAATGGTTGTAGCTTAATTCGAACCTGGGATTTAGGTGATCCCACCGCACCATCTTAATGCCACCTACTCTGGACGGGAGTCCAGCGTAGCTGAGCCGGCAACCGGCCCTAGGCTACAAGTCCGAAGACAAGTCCTTAAGCGGAGGGGGAATCTGATTCAGATACCGTCCCCCTTTTTCCTTAGCATGCATGACCGGAGATCGGTCCCGGGTTTCCTCACTCAAGTTCCAGTTAGTAGATATCTTAATCACCATGTGCTAGCTAAGCCTTAACGGGCATTAACCAACGACCACCAAACTTAACTCTTATTCTTAACTCAGTAAGTACTAAACTTGGTTAGTAACCATCTCAAGTCTCGCGGGTTAGTGTAAAGATAACACAAACACAACGAGAATAAATATAACCGGTTGCATGCTTTATCTTGTTTTAGTCATAGCAATTAAACAGATAGCACACAAGCCGAGGGACACCTCGTTAGCAAGCAGGTCACAAGAAGGATTGTACCGTTCACCGTCAATCGTTGTTTGTTTAACCTTCTTCGGGGTCCCAATTCACAAACCTAAAACATTCATTCATTTTTAGGTCATTAGCTATTTGCACCTTACTTAACTCACTTAGTCCCTAAAGATTCCCATTTAATAACCTCTCAAGTCCTTGCCACTTAGCTTACAAACTTAACTTTAAACCTTAAAACTTATACTTAACTAAATCCCTTAAGTTCTTAGGGTCCCAATCATTACCACCCTACCAAAGGTATACCTTATTACCTATTACCTTTCTTAGAATTCAAAATTTTTTTTTTTTTATTTTTAGGCCCGACCGAACTTCCGACCGACCTTACCTAAGGTCGGTCCATTCCAGAACACTTCACCGTTTGAAAATTCTACCCCGACCGACCTTGCAAGTCCGGTCCCAAGGTCGGTCCATTCCCGAGAGTTTCCCCGAGGGAAATTTAAGCTCGACCGAACTTGCCAAGTCCGGTCCCATGTTCGGTCGATTCCAGAAACTTTCTCCGGTAGTGTAATTTGAGCTCGACCGACCTTGCAAGTCCGGTCCTAAGGTCGGTCGGCTCCAGAACCTTGTTTCTAAATTCTCTTTTCAACTCCAAACTTCTCCTCATAAATCCTAATATGTTATAACCTCATTTGGGCACCTCAAATACACCTTAAGCCCTCCTCTAAACACATTAAATCTTTCACCAAGATTCACCTTAATCATTATACATTTTCCTTGTAATAATGCTAACACTTGTAATGTTTTCCTCTGGGTTTCTAGGTGGTGGTTCATACCTAATGTAACCACTATGCCAAATGTTTTCCTCACCACTATAACATCATCTCCCAAGCATCTTTCACCATCTAAACTCTTTTATGCATTTACTTAAAGTTCCTTCACAAGCTTAAACTTCCATCCTTCAACACATTAATTCCTTCCTAATTGTTCACCGATATTTGCCTAAGTCCTAAATACTCAAATACATTCTCTTGATTCCTAAATCCTTCCTGGTGATACCTAAGTCATTATAAGTCATTAGAACACCTTAATCTCACCCTTTTTCATCAAGACAACCTCTAGAACATCCTAGTACTTCCTTAGTCATTAAATTCCCTTAGAACATCTCAAACACTTAAGTTCTCCTTTAAATTTTTGCCATGGGTTCTCTAGTATATAATACATCCTAACACTTGGTTTCTCTCCATCAAACAACCAATACCACACAAATTCTCATCACAACACCTTAACACACAATTTACACTAAAACTTCACCACATCATCATATAGTGCTTAAACTTAAAATGCTTGGCACTTAGGCCCTTAAATGACAATAATCTTAACCACTAAATTTCCACATATATTTGCCTTCAACCTGCGAATACACACAACAAGGCTCCCATTGAAATAAAATGCTTCTTATAATTCACCTTGATATCCTTAAACTATCTCTTTTCTCATTTGCTCCTTAGTCACAAGTTCACAAGTATAGTCATTATTTCTCCTAGGTTTTATATAACCCTTTTCTTATGTAAACTCTACACTAAACTCATAACATATCTAAATCCCATTCCCTTAAACAATAAAACACCTTAAGGTAAGTAATTTACCTTGTTCTTTTACAAGCTTTAAAAGCTTTCTTCCTTAGGTTTTTCTTTGCTCAATCTCAGTCACCAATATATATCTCCTTGCCAATGTTCTAACCAATATCCAATGACTCCAATGAGTATTAGATAATACATTAACCCTAAGGAACAAACCCTAGGTTAAAAATGTGCTTTAAGGTATTAAGGTGATTGTTTTACCTTGGTTTCTCAAGACAAGCTTGGATATGAAGCAAGAAGGACCTCCTCAATCCTTTGAAGAGTAGAAAACAAGCTAGAACAAGGCATAAACATGGAGTCCCATGAGTGTAAATTTTTGGACAAGGAAGAAAATGATGGAAACCTAGATTTTCTTACACTTTCTTTACCTTAAGAGAATGGAGAAGCCAATGGAGTCTCCAAACTTGAATTTCCTCCTCTAATGGTGGTTTGACTTGGCACCAAAATGAAGCTCTTGAAGTTTTGAAAAGATAGAAAGAGAGAGCTTGAGCTAACTAAGAAGAATATGTAATTTGTTTTGGTTTTGGAGCTAAAATGAGTGAGTTGTGTGCAAAGCTAGATGGAGCTAGCATGGAGTTGCTCTTCACATTAATGGAGAAGGGAGAGAGAGCAAGAAATCGTGGGAAACAAAGGAGAATGAAGAAGTGAGGAGAGAGAATCACTAAAGTGTGATATTTATGTAAAAGGTGAATAGTACTTTTGCTTTACAAATCTTTATTTGCTTAATGAGTCATGAAGGTGGTGACTCACCTCATGAGAAACCGGCCCCCATTAGTAACAAGGGGTATTTAAGTCTTTGTTGACCAAATATCTCACTTATATTGACTTATGTTATAAACTAGCTTAAATAATTTACTATTCACAAAACAAGGCACATTGTTGTGAAATTTTTGATTTCCTATTGATATAGACTTCCAAATGTGATACTATATAGTACACATGTTAATTAAAGAGTAATGATGGACATTTAGCCATTCAAAACTCATTTACAATACAATTTTTCAAAAACGTGCTTTAAGACTCCTTAAAGCACATTTTGTGTTTTAACTTGTTTTCAAGCTTGGTTTTCTTTGGTAATTGATTTAAAATGACCATTAGGATATTACTAAGGTCTTAGAACAATATTTGGGTACTCTCCCAAGTCTCTCCAAGCTTAGAGCACGTTTTTGCTTAAACTGCTCTTTTGGTGTTTACTTATGTTTTCTTTGATTAAAAATGTTTCTTAATGTTTCTAAGGCATTATTTAGCCTCCTTATATCTTAGTTTATCATTTAAACACCATCTCTAAGTTTGGGGTATTTCAGTATGAGAATGAAAGAATGTAAAACCTGTAGCAAGAATTGTGGAATGGCATTGGAGAAACTAGGAAGACTTATGTACATGACCTAGGGAATGAGTATTGGACTTGAAGAGGTGGGCAATGCATTGTAGGCCTTGGGAATGGCATTAGGAGAGGAAACTATGTATGGAGGAAGTAGGAACCAAAATATGTAGCAAAGATGTATTAAATTGCATTGTGGAACTAGGAAGAATTAGTGTGCAACATTTGGTAAGAGGAGAGTTAGATTAGGATATAGATGTTGTAGATTGCTTGGAATTGTATTTGGGATGCTAGAAATGGTATTGGTAGTAGAAGTATTGGATGTGAGAATTGAGTTTTAAAATCTGTAGCATAAGTGTAACGAAAACTGTTACAAGTGTTGGAAAAGAAGTGAGGGAATTGTGTAAGTTGTTTGGTGGATTTGGTAATGGATTTGGTGGATGGATTAAGGTGATTTGGGGTATCTAAATGAGTGGTAAACATGTAGGGAAGTATTGGTAAAGATTGGGAAAGCAATGGGGAAGTAAAACACTAAGAAACAAATTTTAAAACTGAAGTACTGGGCCGGACCGGACTTGCGACCGGACTTGCAAGTTCGGTCGAGCCCAGAATCGCAAAGACGGGAGCCTTCTGGAATGGACCGGACTTGCGACCGGACATGCAAGTTCGGTCGGACCCGAAAATTCTCCCGTCTGAAACCTTCTGGAATGGACCGGACATGCAAGTTCGGTCGGACCCGAAAATTCTCCCGTCTGAAACCTTCTGGAATGGACCGGACTTGCGACCGGACATGCAAGTTCGGTCGGACCAGAAATATTCCCCGTCGGAAACCTTCTGGAATGGACCGGACTTGCGACCGGACATGCAAGTTCGGTCGGACCAGAAGATTTTCCCGTAATGTGAGCTACTGGAATTGACCGGACTTGCAAGTTCGGTCGAGTGAAAAAAAAAATATATATTTTTATTTTATGATTTTAGTAATCATATGTATATATATATATATATATGCCTATATACGTATAAGCATATATATATGTAGTAGCACACTATAAATGAAGTAATAATGGTAAGAAAGTAAGTAAATGAGTAAGGAAACAAGTTAAGAAGTAGTAAAGAAAAGAATGGTTTTATAATCAAGTGAGAAAGTAATGGAGTAGTAAGTGTCCATTGAAAGTATCAATGAAGGAGTAAGTTGGATCAATAATAGACCATTTATCGTATAGTTGATCTCCAAAGGAACCGGTAGTGCGAATACGACAGTGAACGGTATGATTTCTTCATGCTCTGTATCCTAACCTGGTTACCCCGATTTGTGTGCTTATGTGATCACCAATAAGATAAATGCACAAATCAGACTTATATTGCACTTAACTGTGTATGAACTATTTTGTTCTTGTGTATCTCCTTGAGCATTTAGTTTGTATAATTCATGAAATGTATGAATGGAAATGAAGAGTATGTGTAAGTAATGTGTACTTGTGTACTGTATGGATGTATGGAAATGAAGTACTGACTTCTACTAATTCCTAACAATCTAACTCCTAACATGAGTAATGAGTAAATGGAATGAGTAGAAGTCCGATATAGTTTCGGCCACGCGTGAGGATAAGGAAACACAAGAGGTTGGATCCGAATCCTGGCTGTAATCTTTTCCATGGACCGAATCCCTTGAATGGGTAGCATTGTGGATTAGTGGGCCACCCTAAAGCCCGGTGGTGGGATGTAGTAATCCCTGCCCGGAGGTCATACCGACTTAACTGGGGTAAAGTAAGTAAGAAGTAAGTATTGTATGAGTATCGGTCTCGACTATTGTAAGTCATTGACCTTGAGTAATGAGTATTGAACACCCGATTAACTCGGGCATGCAAAGAAGCTAACAAGCCTTGTGTGTGAATTGGAGAAGTGTATCTCCGTATTGCGTAATGAGTATGTATTGTGTATGTGTGTCCTGGAAGATGGTAAGTAAGTATTGGTTGACTCGTATTGTCTTCCAAGCATGTATTGTACTGTACGAATGTAGGAATACCTTGTGTAGTGTTGTAGTATCATGAATGAAAGCATGTATGTATGAATGTATGTATTGTAAATTGAATTGCATGTATTCGACCAAATGGTCGGCGTACCCTCGCTAGTACGCGGGGTATGCGGTTATCATGCTCAGCGAAAGCTGACCCCCTCGGGGGAATGTTTTTAGTGTGTAGGTACCTGAAGAGGATATGGTCAAGGTCAGAGACCGGTGGCCACATTTGGACTGCTAGTGGTAGAATGTAAAGGAGTACTAAGTAGTACTCCCCTTGTACCTAGGAAGTAAGTAGTGTGTGAGGAATGGGTAGTAGTTAGACTCTTAATGAGTACATAGGAACTTGGAAGAATCATGATGTTTGTATTTGGAACTTAGTAAACTCGGTTATGTACACTGTATCGTGTAGTATTGTAATGGAGTAACGTGTTGAATGGAGCATAACAGTACATGATTAGTAAACGGAGTATGTATTGTATATGTGTAGTACTCGGGATTCTGGTCCATCAGATTGATGCTGTATGTAGTAGTAGCCTTGTTAGTCACGTGGGTGGCTAACGGCATTGTATCACCCGCCGTTGAGTAAGTATGTATCCGCTGCGAGAGTACGAATGTATAAGGAGATTGGATGGTAATGACAGTATTAGCGGTAGGGGTGTTACAAAAAGTGGTATCAGAGTGAAGTATCGCTCTGGTGACTGGAAATACTGAGTTTAGGAAATACCGAGTTAGGAATTAGAAGCTTAGGGCTATGGGCTGAGTGATAGCATTAGAGGGATGCTAGTTAGGAACTCCCGGTGAGTACCGGATACCTACTACACCAGTCCCGCCCACCGCAAACCCCATTGTATAACTTGGGAAAGGACGCCAGAGAGAAGAAAAGTCTTCTCATACTCGGGAAAAACCCGATCTGGAAATTGTGAAGCAATCACACAGTAACAAGAACCGGCATATGGTAGATTCCAAGAATTGGGAGTCCCGGAGATGGATCCCGGTTGAACAACAATACCCGCATTTAATAGCAGTAGGATGAGCACTCCAACTACAAGGAGGCTACAACTTACAACAGCATGGGGCGACGTGCTCTACAGTCGCGAAACCTAGCTAACCAACCAGCAGCAGGAAGGAAGCACTAACCATGCAACAAAATGAGAAAAGGAGTAGTAATGGAACCGGCGACACCAGTCCACGGAGCAGCAGTAGCTAAAGAATACCACCAAGGGTATACCGGTTGACTAAAGACATAGCCAGGAGTGGTTAACTCCGAAACTACAACGCCAAAAGGTTACAATACCTGGCCGACATAGCTTGTACAACTATGAGGACATCCACGTGATATGAACCGGTAGGACTACAAGAGTAGTGCCTAAACAAGCTAAGGCTCAATAACCACAATAAATGTGTGGGAACGAGCAACAAGGAATAACACTAAACCAAATCAAGGGAATCTCCAAGGATTGGAGAAATACCCAGATCTACGACAGCCATGTCCAGATCGCTGAGAAGCCACCTAAAGAATCAAGTGTCCCAACCATAGGTCAATATGATCAAGGGAAGAGTCAACAAGACTATTAAATGCAAGAGGAAACCATACCGTGACCGGTATAGGTTTACCCAAAAACCACCAGTACCACGCACTTGCCATGGTAAGTGCAGTAAGAACAGGAACGCGTTGAGGACTTCTAACACACCACAAGTACATAGTAATGTACTGTGGCCGTAATAGAACAACTATTGGATCACACATCCTAAGAACTGAAAGAATGGAACCTTGGAAAGGCCTGACGGCCAGACCACTGTACAAGGGATACACCAGTCAGCGGAAAGCTGGACTTGGTCAAGATTTTGAACATGGCTATGCCATGAAGAACCTCTTTTAACACCGAACTACTATTTTTCAAAACCAAGTCTTCTTTCAAACCACAAACCTTCTTTTAAACCTTGGATTTTAAAACCAAACCAACAGAATTACGGTGAGTATCATAGAATGATACAAGAGGAGTTGACAATAGAATACTTCACCTAGGCGTGTGACGAGCACTACGAGTGTACCCAATTACGGGATGTGGGACAACCGCACTCCGAAGGAGCTTGTGGGCCTGACAGATAGTTAGGTAAGTGGTAATGTATCAACACGGTACCCCATGTATGTACACATGTAGTGTACGAAACACGGGAAGTAGTCAACTCCGTTCTACGGACCATGAGTAAGTTCAAACCAGAACAACTGGAACTCCAGAAGACCAAATAGAAGGAACTCAACTAAGAAGTAGGTATAAAGAACTCAGAGGATCCATCTGAGATAAGGAGTAAGAACTAGGAGGTGCAAGGAGCACAGGCTAGTAGGTATAGACATTGGACATGTCTCAAAGACTTCAAACAAATACATGGCAGCTGGGAAGTATACCCAGCCTGAACACCGTAAGGCAAATGCCCAATGTGAACACCACAATGTTCAATGAACGAGACGAGAATCCCAAGAACAAATGCCAAGACTACCAAGGAGCGTAATCCATCACTAGAGAGGATTTTTAACCTAGTCTAAAACACTAGGAGAGAGTATGAACAGTCTACCCAAGAACGGGAGACGTTATAACCCAAAAAGGGATGACTCAAAATACAATACCACAAGGCGGTGGAGTAGGCACAACATGCCATAAACATTAGCCGGATGTAACGGCGTGACCAACAACGCCCAGGAGCAATCCTTAAAGGGGTGTTTGGATTAACAACAGTTGAACAAGCATCATGACAAGAGCACATGAGCTAGAATGAACATTCGGTTAGGACGCCGAAGGGATTTCACTTAATAGGAAATACCCTAAATTACCAGAAGGCTCGGATTAACACCCGATTGCCTAAAGGGCCTCCTATGAACGGAAGCGTGATGTCACGACTTATCACAGAGCCCAGCAATGCCTCCAACCTTTGGGGTATAAATGAGGTGGAAACATGCGTAAGAAGTTTGCGAAGAGCATAACCTGTAGTAAGAAGGCTTAAAAGCCATCAACCAACTATGATATGCAAACCTTAACAGTCGCATGACCCACACCATTTGATAACAAAACTGGCAAGAGATATCGTCTCATACGACAAGAAATCAACAACTGGACCATCAATTCAAACCCAACTTTATGAGTGGCTTGGACTAATGGCTATCTCAATGTCACTGTCACTAGAGCATCACCCTAGTATATAGTAGACAAACTCTTAATTTTCCTTCATGCCTTCTGTAGCAATGGTAGCATAGAGGCATAAGAATCATGATGATGCCAACATTGGCCTAGTCCACACTTGGACACTACGAGAAACCCAAGGGAGGGTACCCCTCGTTAGCCAAAGACCACCAATGTGGTGAAGATGTGAACCCTTAGAAAGGCTTCCATCTATTATAACAGTAAAGCCTACGCTTGTAGATATTGCCAGGAGGCGATGGAATAAGGAAATGAGATTTCCAAACCATCACGACTAAAGGAGCAAGCATACCCCGTATGCACCCAAGCATGTGGTGAACCGTTGTATAAACACCAACATGATAAACCTCGTCGTGAGACCTATGAGTGGAGACAACCCATCAACAAAACTCTCCACTTGTTAGTGATAGAATACCCTCCATTGGAGAACGGGACCAGAAACCCTCGAAGTTTCTTGGGATGTCCCGGTGATGTACATACAAGTAGAACTACATAGCTAGAGCCTATAACCAATGCTCAGCACTATGGAGACAGTAATTGTCAAAAACAACCAATGTGTGTGCACACTACACACCATGAATGACCAACGCTCAAGAGAGCTTGTAACCCGATGAATTATCTCATCCTTGGTCAACCAAGATAATTGGTAAATGGCATCATAAGTGATGGAAATAATGTGAGGTAAACCAACCTACACATGAGACCTAAACTGGAATGAAACATTCCCACAGTGGGAATATAGTAACATTGCGGTATGCTACGACAACCGCCATACACACGAACAGAGGAAACCCTCAGTGTTAATACCATAAGGAAATGGTGCCAATGACTGTAACACCCCTACAACGTACTTCACAACTAAATGAAATCGCAGCGGAAATAAATAACTAAACAATAACTAACGCTTCGGTGCTACAACGCCGTCAACCACCCACGTGATTGACAAGGTAGAATAAATACAAGTGTACCGGTCTGATGATCAGACTCCCGAGCATAAAACTAAACCATAAATACATCCTATACAATACCGAGTATTACTTACATTCCTTCACTATAAACTGTCAATATACCGCCATAGTAATTTCAACGGAGTCAAAATATAATGCCACGGGAGCACAGGCGCATCCCGGGCTCAACATCCAAAATAAACCAACATACAATTGCAGCCTAGATCCTACAGCCACTCTGCCTCCTCGATCATCATCCTGCAGTAAAAATATGGAGTCCCCTGAGGGGGTCAGCAACCCTTGGCTGGTATGGTTAACGCGCAGCCCATCGGCTACCGGGATACGCGTAACTAATTGTCATGATAACATGACATTCATTTTATACATAACATAACAAACATAATATGTGGCATAGCATCAATAGTGCATAGCACATCACATACACAGTGGATCTTCGTTCCACAACAACAAACCAAGAAGGTTAAACAACATAAGAGCCTAGAGAATGATTCACCCTCATGTTAAGCTCGTTACACACACTCATTACCGTTCTGTTATTCGAACGAGTAACTTAAGTCACAGATGGTTCGGATTTAGTGACCCAAACACACCACACAAACACATGTTCCCACTAAACCGATCATAAGTCAGAATAGGTAAGCTTTGGAGGAAGCTAGCGGGAGATCGAACGCCAAATTAAGGAGAACAATCTTAACAACATAAGAGTCGAATCTGATTCAGATATCTACTCTTAACTTACATGCATGACCGGACAATCGGATTCCTCACTTCCCAATTAACACTTGTTTGAAGTTCATGGTGGAACTTAACAACCAATACACAATAGGTGGTAAGTCATGTTAGACACACACAAGGGAAATGAGTCACATCATAACATCACAATAATGTGAACAACTGTAAACTCATTACATGTTTAGATCTTATAACGTCATAAACACACAGAAAAACAAACAACACACAAGCCGGTGTAAACCGGTAGGCAACAGACTGCAAGAAAACCATACCTTGGTCCTTGCCTCGATTCGTTTCCACCATGAGAGAATCCTGAACACATTAGTAACGTCGGTTAATTAACGCACTAGTCCATTGTTAACTTGTTACTTCACATATTTTTATTTTTTTTCACACTTGTTATAAACTCTTCACCATTTTAATTACCATTATGACACTCCTAACATGTCTAATTAACCTCATACCATCATCACTAACTAATCACCATTTTTAGACAACTTTCTCTACTTTAAAACAAAGTTTTTGGTCCATACAGTGACCTGTCCGAACTTGTGTCCGGACTTCCCAAGTTCGGACACAAGTCGAGACTCAAAACTGAAAACAGACGCCTGTCCGAACTTGTGTCCGGACTTCGGAAGTTCGGACATGGGTCGAGAGAATTTCAAAGTAGGAGCAGGTACGTCCGAACTTGTGTCCGGACTTCTCAAGGTTGGACACAAGTCGAGACTCTGAAAATTTTCACGCAACAGGCCTGTCCGAACGTCCATGTCCGGAAGGATGTTCGGACAAGGCAAAACACTCACTTTCTAAGCCTTTAAATACTTAACCAATTTCACCAAACTTCTCCTAAAGCCTCATAATGTTTCCCTACATCATTTGGTACACTCACACCCACATACAACATCAATAAAACTCATTTTCTATTTCCTTAACACTTACTCATTTCATACCGAAATTCCTAACACTTATGATATTCTCCTTAGGTCTCTAAGTGGTGTTCCATACCTATGAAACCACATGCCAATAATGTTTCCTCACCACTACAACATCATCTCTCAAGCATCAATTCTCACAATTAACTCCTTATGTCATTCTTGAAATCCTTTTTCAAGTTTACACTTTCTCCTTGTTCACCAAAGTTTGCCTAAGTCCTAACACAAGTCCAAATGACTTTGGTGTACCCCAAACATTCTTTTGCATTATAAAATCCTCTAGAACATTACCTAAGCCCTTCTCACATCTTAAACCACCTTAATGCATGTTTCTTTCACAAGGAAAGCACCTAACCTTCTAAACACTTCTTAACTTATCACACTCATTTTAAACTCTTAGAACTTCTTGTTTATTACCTAAATTTCGACATAGGTTCTCCTAGAACATTACTAAACCAAAACATATTGTTTTCACCAACAAACAACCAAGAACACTAAAAATCCATCAAGAACTTTCTTATACACAAACTTCACTCATATAGCACTACATCACAATATAGTGCATAATTTAAATTGCATGGCACTTAGGCCCTTAAATAACATGGCTCTTAGGCCCTTAAGGTGCATAAGTCATTAACACTGAATTTCCACAATATATATGCCTTTGACCTGCAAATACATACAACAAGACATATGTTCTTTTACTAGTCTCCTCGAGAACACTTCACTAGGTCATTTACCATTTGCTCTTTAGATAGTTTTAACAAGCATTATAAGCTCATTTCTCCTAAGGCATTAAACTACATTAGGTTAGTACATTTACCTCTTTTCCACACAACTTCTTTCTTGTTTCCTTACAAAACCGGTAAGGTATTTGATTCCTTGTCAACTACTAAACAATATACAAACATTGAAATGAGTATACAAGCTCCAAGCTTAAACTCATTGTAAACCCTAGGTTTACATTATTTCAAAAACATTAATGTAGTTGTTTTACCTTGGTCTTTGAAGAGAGTTTGAATATATATCAAGAGAGGACTCCACCTAGTCCATGAAAGGTTGGAATGAAGCAAGAACAAGGTCACACAAAGAGCACCATTAATGGGCATTTTCGGTCAAGGTAAAAATATGGAGGAAACATGATTTTTCTTTAAGATTCCTTACCTAGAAGCAAAGGAGAGTAATAATATGTAGAAATATAAGTTCAAGCTCCTTCAATGGTGGAACTCCATGGCACCGAAATGGGGCTCTTGAAGTTTTGAGAAGATAGGAATGAAGAGCTTGATGAGAGGAAGAGAATGGTGGTGTTTGTTTTTGATTTGGTTATGTGAGCTAGGAATTACAAGTGGTAAAAGATAGAGTTTGTGTGTTTACTATTGCAAATCGTGTATGAAGAGAAGAAGAGAGGTTGAAGAAGATGTGGAACCGTGGGAAATGAAGGAAAGAAATGAGAGAATGAGATAAGTGAGTTTGTTTGCTTTTTAGAAGATATTATGCTTTATAAAGTAAAAAGTAACTTAAGTAGTCTTCTTCATTTTCTTAACATGCTAACAAGAGAGTGGTGAGTCACCACACTTAAGAAACCGGCCCCCAATAGTACTTAGGGATAATATAGTCTTTATTTGTCAATTTAATTACTTATACTAACATATGTTACAAAATAGCTTATAAAAATCACTATTCATAAAAACAAGGCACATAGAAGTGAAATTTTTGATTTCCCATTGATATAGACTTCCAAATGTGATACTATATAGTACACATGTTAATTAAAGAGTAATGATGGACATTTAGCCATTCAAAACTCGTTTACAAGACAATTTTTCAAAAATGTGCTTTAAGACTCCTTAAAGCACATTTTGTGTTTTAACTTGTTTTCAAGCTTGGTTTTCTTTGGTAATTGGTTTAATATGTTCATTAGTATATAAATAATATCTTGGTAAGCTTATTAGGTCTTAACCAAGCTTATCCCAAGCTTAGAGCACATTTTGGCCTTTATTGACCTTAAAACACATTTTGTGTTTTCTTTTGTTTAAATTTGTTTACTAATGTTTCTAAGATTCTTTTTAGTCTTAATATACCATATTTAGGTGTTTAAACATTATACTAAGGTTTGGGGTATTTCAATCTACCCCCCTTAAAAGAACTTTGTCCTCAAAGTTCACACTTCCACATATCCTAACTGTTAGAACACGGGAATACTTATAAACAATACTTCCATACATCATTAACAACCCACTTACATAACATTGGACACAAGGTCCATACAACATAACATCGGGTACATAACATTGGACACAAGGTCCATACAACATCATCAACAACATTCAGACACAACGGTCTGTAACATGACAACATAACATAGACGATGTATTCAAATACACGTCGTACACACATAACCGAAACGGCTCTACCCCCCTTAAAAGGGGTACGCCCCGTACCCTATACACATAAGCACTAAGAAGTAAACAATGACGGGTACTTCGCCTTCATCTTGTCTTCCAGCTCCCAAGTGGCCTCCTCAACGTCCTGGTTAGACCAAAGAACTTTCACTAGTCTTACAGAATTATGGCGAGTGTCTCGAGTCTTAGTATCCAGAATCCGTACCGGAGTCTCCACTGATCGCATGGTCGGCTCTAAGGTTAGCCTTTCAGGCTGAAGCACATGAGATGGATGAGGCATATACTTCTTCAACTGGGACACATGAAATACATCATGTACCTTGCCCAGCTCGGTGGGTAGATCAAGTCTGTAAGCTACCGGGCCGATCCGCTCCGTCACAACATAAGGCCCCACATATTTTGGGCTCAACTTGCCTTTCTGGCCAAAACGAAATACTCCCTTCATGGGGGATACTCTTAAAAATACCTGATCGCCCACGGCGAACTCCAGGTCACGTCTGCGCACATCTGCGTACGACTTTTATCTATCCTGAGCTGCCTTCATGTTAGCCCGGATCTGGCGAACTTCTGCATGAACTTGTTCAAGATACTCTGGTCCTATAATGACCGTCTCACTCGACTCATCCCAGCATAATGGCGTGCGGCTTGGTCTACCGTACAAGGCCTGGAAGGGAGACATCATGATCGATGCATGATAACTGTTGTTGTAACTAAACTCGATCAGATGTAACTTATCAATCCAGCTGGTCTGAAAGTCAAGTGCACATGCACGTAACATATCCTCAAGTGTCTGGATGGTGCGCTCACTCTGACCATTTGTCTGTGGGTGAAACGTTGTACTCAATTTCAGTTCGGTACCCAGTGCTTCTCGCGTAGACTTCCAATACCTCGATAAGAAACTGGTATCTCTGTCAGATACAATTGTTTTCGGTACCCCATGATGTCTTACAATTTCTCTATCAAAGAGTTCTGCCAGTTTTGCCACTTTCCAGGTGTCCTTCATCGGAATGAATCGGGCCACCTTGGTCAGTCGGTCAACAACAACCCATATCATATTCAGACCTCCCCTTGTAGGCGGAAGCCCTACTACGAAGTCCATGGAAATATCATGGAACTTCCACTCAGGCACTGGCATTGGCTGTACCATACCACCAGGCCGTCGGTGCTCAAACTTGACCTTCTGGCAAGTGAGACACCTCAACACATAATCACTTACATCTTTTTCATTCCAGTCGACCAAAAATATCTTTTATACCCTTATACATCTTTGAAGCTCCGGGGTGAATCGAAGTAGTAGAACAATGGGATTCACTCAATATGCGCTCCTTCAACTCAGCGCTACTCCTAGGTATACACAATCGGCCATTCAGCCTAATCAGGTCATCATCGTGGAGTCTGAAGTCGTACTTCTGACCCTCGAATGTGACATCAATAAGCTTCTGCCTGATCTCCATCATATACTGATCCGTCATCTGAGCACTCCGCACCTTTCAACCAAGCCAGTATGAGAGACTAGCGAATGGAGAGAGTGTGCTCGGCGACTCAATGCGTCAGCTACCACATTTGCCTTACCCTCTTTATATTGCAGATTAATGTCGTAGTCATTCAGAAATTCAACCCACCTTCTTTGCCTCATGTTCAACTCCTTCTGAGTGAACAAGTACTTTAAGCTTTTGTGGTCAGAATAGATTGTCACACTTACCCCATACAAATAATGTCGCCATATCTTCAATGCGAAGACAATGGCACCCAACTCTAGATCGTGGGTAGGGTAGTTCTCCTCATGCTTTTTCAGCTGTCGGGAGGCGTAAGCTACGACCTTCCTGTGTTGCATCAATACACAACCCATACCTCTACCTGATGCGTCGCAATAGACCTCAAAACCATCTGGACCGTCTGGTATAGTCAGGACTGGTGCAGATGTCAGAGCATCCTTGAGACTCGTGAAAGAACTCTCACAGTCGACTGTCCACTCGAATGGTGCATCCTTCTTCATCAAGGAAGTCATCGGCTTCGAGACACTGGAGAAGTCCTTTACAAACCTCCTATAATAACCTGCCAGACCGATGAAGCTCCTGATATCGGTAACTGTCTTCGGCCTAGGCCAGTGCGCACTGCATCTATCTTTGCCGGATCAACAGCGATCCCAGCCTCAGAAATCACATGTCCAAGAAAGGATACTTGGTTCAACCAAAATTCACATTTCGAAAACTTAGCATACAACTGATTCCTCCTCAATGTTTGTAACATATTTCTCAGGTGGCTTTCGTGCTCACCTCTCGATTTCGAGTACACAAGAATATCATCGATGAAGACTACCACAGACTTGTCCAACTGATCTTGGAACAAGCGGTTCATTAAATCCATGAACTTGGCTGGTGCATTGGATAAACCAAACGGCATAACTGTAAACTCATAATGTCCATACCTAGTTCTGAATGCTGTCTTCTCGATATCACTGTCACGGATGGCAATCTGATGGTATCCGGAACGTAGATCTATCTTGGAGAATACTGATGCTCCCCTCAACTGATCAAATAGGTCATCGATGCGTGGTAAAGGGTAACGGTTCTTCACCGTAACTGCATTCAGTTCTCGATAGTCAATACACAGGCGGAGACTACTGTCATTCTTCTTCACGAAGAGGACCGGCGCTCCCCATGGTGAAACGCTAGGGCGGATGAACCCCTTGTCGAGTAGCTCTCTCAGCTGCTCCTTGGGCTCTGTCATCTCTGCTGGAGCCATACGATAGGGCGCCTTCGCAATTGGTCCGGTACCCGGAACCAATTCAATCTCAAACTCCACTTCCCGTGCTGGCGGCATGCCCGGCAGTTCCTTAGGAAATACATCAGGAAACTCCGACACTACTGGCACATCTGGGCTAAACTCTGGATCTCTCTCTATGTCCTGGACATAGCAGAGGTATACATCACTCCCTCGCCGTAATTCACGACACATAGCCATGGCGGTGATGATCTGAGTCGAAGGCTCCCTGGGCCTCTGGCGGTAAGATATGGTAACCCCAGATGGACTCCGAAGAAGCAGTCGATGCTCGGCACATAGGATTCTGCCCTTGTACCGCTCCAACCAGTTCATCCCGACAATCACATCAAATCCAAGTCCGTCGAACTCTATCAAGTCGATCGGAAACTCTTCACCTCTGATTCTTACAACAGCATCTCAGTGGTAGCGGGTACACCTGATCCGCTCTTTCGATGGGAGAGTGACTAGGAAGTCTGGCATCTCATCACCGTCTAACCCCAGCCTCTTCGCAAAAGATAGCTAAATAAATGTGTGTGAGGCTCCGGAGTCGAACAAGATCGAAGCGTCCACGCCATTGACTGGAAAGGTACCGGTGAGGATTGTGCCGCTCTTGCCGGCTTCTGCCTCATTGCAGACACTCAGTGTACCTCCCGTTCCGAGTGCACAGCCTAATTCATTGGCAAAACTAATAAGTACTGGGTAACAACACGGTTGATATACTTCAATAACTCCACTTTATTCATTAACACATTCTCTTTTCAACATTGTTGGTTTACACTGTTGACATAACTTAACACATATATAATATCCCTAAGATACACTGGCTTAACACATTACATAATTATACAAGGCTTTAAAACTGTCTGAAGGTCAAATTCAAACGTCCGGGTTTCATGTGTGTGGCATTGATCACTGCCGACGGTGCGGTATTCAGTTTGATCTTCCTGATGCCATGATATAGCATCCTAGCCTGCCCACCCATGATTAACACATCTCCCGATTTCAACACTAGCTTCTTTGCGAGATCAGCACGCTTCTGCTCGCCATACACATATACTGCGGTATCACCAATGGACCAAGACACCACGGGTACTCCCTTACTTAGAGACTCGGGTGACTCGTCATTATCTTGGTGTAAACCTAACCGTCCACCTTTCTGGTAGAAGTTCACAATACACAAATCCGCTTTCACATTTGGAATTGAATCCGTTTCAACTTGTTGAGCAATTCCCACGGCGTGATTAACGACCGCATGGAACTCCTCGGGTATACTTGGTACTGTTGCTCCATCTTCAGCTCGCACTTCTTGATATGTCTTGGTGTAAGGGTTCCAGTCCTTACTCATGCACATCATCTTCAACTGCATTCTTGATCCGCTCGGGTATTCGGGTGTGTAGAAACCTCCAGGTTTTGCTCCTAGTTCATCGCATCGTCTGATGATATGGATTTGTGCTTCCGGTGTCAGGTATCCATTTAAGAGTATCATACCTGGCTGGATAACCTGACATTGCTCCACTGGAAAGTCAGTGATGTTGATGGTGGTTTCTTCAGGGTTTGGTGTGGGTGGGATTGGAAAACATATATTGAAGGTTCCTTTAAGTTTAGAATTATCTAATTAGGTGACTTTCACACAATACTTTAACTCTTTACTCACATGATAACACATTTGGACCCACTAGTACACACATGCATGAAATGCGGTACGCAATCACTTATTACATTCAATAGTTTAGGCGGTACCTGGTCTAGAAGAGGGCCCTGGCGCCTCAGACCGGTCCACCACATTCAGGGCGGCCTTGCTAGGTCCCGACCCCTTCCCCTTCTGGGAATCAGTGTGCCTCTAATCTATGGGTGGCTGGTTAGCCGTCTTCGGGCCATCAATAGCTGCTGTGGCCTTACCCTTCCACTGCCCCTTGGGCTTGTTGATTCTGCTGTTGGGGTTCCGGTAACACTCGTAGTCACGGTGACCCCACTTCTCGCAGTAACGACACTGTACGTCGTTTCCCTTGCAGTCCTTGCCGGGGTGGTCTCCGTTACACCACTTACAGTAATAGTGGTGCTCCGGTCCAGAGCCCGTGCTAGCTGCTATCACAATACACAATTAATACTTGTTTCATAACTTATCAACATACACTTCAACTTATCACACATGATTAGATAATTACCCTTAGGTGGGTAAGAGCGTAGGGGTTTCGCCGCATAAGCATATGTGAGCTTCAGTGGCTCCTCAACTGTGGTGGTTTGGGCTTGGCCCTTGTCACCCTGGTGCTGACTCTTCTGGGGCTGGGGATAAGGTTTCTTCTTCTTCTTTCCTCCCCCGTACCCCTGCGGACTCTGGCCCTCGCTCGTGGCCTTGCGCTTGTGCGCATTCTCCTCGTCCCTTAGACGGACAGTGATCTCCACCTTAGCAGCGGCATGATAGCACTCCTGAATTTAGGATGTCAGTCATGCCCCGCAAAACATACTCACAAACTCACATTAATACTCACTTATGGATTACACTTATTCACATCACACTTCATTTAAATTACCTGCAAGGTAGTATACTCAACTGGCCCCATCCCATAGCGAAGACGGTGGCTGAGACCGTTGTAGAAACGGTTTACCAGTACCCGGTTCGAGTATCCCAGGTCCGGTAACAGGTGGATAAGGCCGGTGAATGCAGTGTAGTACTCATCAACCGACACCTTGTCCCCCTGCCTCAGACTATCCAGCTCCAGGCGCTTGGCCTCTTGAACATGCACAGGGTAGTATTTGGTTCGTAGTTGAAAACGTAAGATTTGGTTCTATGCGTTAACACCGAAATACTATCTCCGATAAATCGAACACCAAGAAATATAGTGGACCTACATCTACTTTCTCACAATGTTTCCTTTTCTCTTTGTGTTTAGTATTACAATCCTAGAGAGCATTTCTATGTGTTTCCCTCTCTTCTAATGTTGTGTCCCCTTACAAATGAGCCTCTTATCTCTATTTATAGACCTTCTAGGGTGAGGTCTATCTCTTAACCTTTATACATGCAGTATTGCTTCATTTGGAGCCACCCTTCTAGTTTTGGCACTTCCTTCCTTATAAAGCCTTCCGGCCTCAAAGCGTAGGGTGTGGGATCCGGTCATGGAGTATGGGGCCGGAACACGGGTCCCGGTCATAGAGTGCGGAGCCGGAATGATATTTGGTGCCCAAACTGGAGCCCGAACAAGGTCCCGAAGGGGGCCCGGGGTCTGGATCGGGATCTGTGGCCTGGACCGCTTTGACCCTCTTGCCTTCGTCATATTCTTGCCCTTGTCATCAGTCCCACAAGTTCTACTTTTGCTACTTAAAAAAGTGGAACTTACAAAAAGAAAAATTGAAATTTACATTCTTTCTTCATTCTTTCTATTTCTTCCCTTCTCCTATCTTCTAGTCCCACAAGTTCTTTTTCTTTTAGCTCTTACAAAGAAAAACGAACTTACAAAAAGAGAGTCGGTACAGTACAATCAAAGTCCCACAAGTATCTTCCTTCTGACAAATTGGAAATTCTGGGACATAAGTCTTTGAAATGATATATCTTGGTGGATGAATCCCATGACATCTTGATGGGTGAATCTCCTGATGTCCTCATAAAGAAGACCAATGGTTCCTTTTATAAGAAACATTCCCTTTCTGAAAGGGTTAAATATTTTGATGATAAAGTCTTTGCTTATACTAGCCAAAGGGTGATAATTCCCTTAAAGGGAGAATAAAGATAATATATTTTCCCGACTTTGCTTATGCTAGCCAAAGGATGGTACTTGTGATTCAAGTATGGTGCGGCGTCCCACACCTAACAATGCACCCATCACAGGCGACCAGAACTCCTGATGGGCCCAGAGATGGGTTTTCTTGGTTGGCCCGATTCACCATGGATATGCAAATCTATTGCAGAAAGTCCATGGGTAGGTATTACTTTCAAGGCATGATAGCCTGTAGGTGTTACTTTTCACCATGGATATGCAAATCTATTGCAGAAAGTCCATGGGTAGGTGTTACTTTTCTCCATGGATATGCACTTTGTGCAGAAAGTCCATAGGTAGGTATTACTTTCAAGGCATGATAGCCTGTAGGTGTTACTTTTCACCATGGATATGCAAATCTATTGCAGAAAGTCCATGGGTAGGTGTTACTTTTCTCCATGGATATGCACTTTGTGCAGAAAGTCCATAGGTAGGTGTTACTTTCTTGGCTCGATGGCCTTTGTTCTTGCTTTCTTTGAGTACTTCAGGGGGTGATCAGTCCCCTGGTAAAAAGTACCTACACTTTCTTTAAAAACTTTGTTAGCTCTAGAGTAGAACATGCTGCACATGATAAATAGTTTAAGACATCAAATCAGTTTATAATTGAGCATAAATCAAGGTCAAGCTCAATAGACTTATGTATAGATAAGTCTGGTAATCATATACCCGTTCAGATGGTATGCAATGGTGGGGTATCAAACATATTTAGAATCATGCATTTAGTTAATGCTGAATGAAGCATTCTATAACCAAAATAGTCAAGCCGCAACTCAATATTTGTGTTATGGTGCCCAGGAAGAACAAGACAAGTGGGTGTGTTTCCAATACTATCTCCAAAAAGCATGACGAGAGTAGGCAAGGTATTTTGTTTCCATATGTAGGATTTTAAGGGCAATATCATGGAGCAATAGAACAGAATTGTGTTTTAGCATTTAAGAGAGCTAAGCCACACATATTGTTTTACCATGATGTTATTTGTCATAGCTGCTGTATTAAGCTATCCAAATCAGAAGGGTACCACCATTTGGTAACTGCACTTATAAAGTGTCACAAAACATTGCTGAAAACTGAAGTAAATGATACTTCATCAGGAGCTTCATGTATTGAACTTATTAGCTTGCTCTTAACAAGTATAATATCATGGTCATGAATCGGGCAAGAATACATGTTTAGAAAGTACTTCAATTCTAGGGACAGTTCACAGATTGTTCTAATTACCAGATCTTAGCAGCATAAATATATAAAGAGCAGTGCGTTTTTTTTTGGAGATGCCCCGGGACTGCTGGAGCAGCATAACAGAAGCATTTAAACGCTTTACTCCACATCATACCTTCCAGATCATAACAGAAATAAGTAATCGTGCTTTCAAGCAGGTCTTGTCATGTTTAAGAGGTAGCACAAAGTCAAGCAAAACAGTAGCAGATATGAACCGCTTGCCAACTCACAATAGATCACGACTAGAGGAGTTAAAACCTCATCATGCAGTATCTGCAATTTCAGAGTGTAGAAATATAGCACCAGTGCGTTTTAGATTAGCAAACAGCAGCAAAAAGATTGCTGTATAACAGCCCCAAAGGTGCAGAATATCAGAAACAAGTAGGAGCAGATTTTCTGAGCAATAAGATAAAGTATGTATTCAGAGAACTGCTGGTAATCATGTCATGCAGTAGATATAAAAGCATAGTATTACTGTCTTCTTTGAAACAGCAAAGGGATTGTCTATTTCAAACAAACCCTATTATGTCATGACAGTGCAGAAATATTTGGCCAGTCCCCTTAAAAATATCTTTCATAGTAGGTAATATAGTGCAGATTTCAACAGATTATTTAATACTAGATCAATGTAGAAGCTGCTGTAAAGAGCTGTTCAAATCTTTAACTATGTAAGCAACAGTAAGCCCCAAGTGGCTCCATAACATCTCCAAAGGTATGAAAAGGCATGATGTCTTACTATGGAATTTTGAACAGCAGTGAATTTTAAGAGCAGAAAGCTGGAGCATGATCAATCTATATATTTTTCCCTTTGCAGATTTCAGGATTTTTGGAAGGACGTAGAACAAAAAGTAGGCACTTGAGTAGAGGAAGATTTAGTAATTTGGAGAGCCTAAGGTGCAGCCAAATATTGCACTAGAAATGAACAGAGATTCTGTGGTAGTAATCAGAGGAGCAATGCAGGAAAAAACAGATTTGTAAAAGGTTTAACTTAAACCTTATAGAAGCAGGTTTACAAAGGATTGCAGTTTCGAGTGAAATTTAGAGCAAAGTAAACACGTTATTTCTGCTATCAGTTTTTTCATTATGGCAGCAGCAATAATAGGGAAAAGGTTTGTAGTGAGATCTCAAAACCAAGCTAACTCCATTCCTTACTAGGTAAGTTCAGAGCAGAATACATAAATTTAATAAGCAAGAAGCCGTAGTCCGCAATTCAGATTTTTACCATGGTTGACAGATGTTTCAGAAAATCAGGTGCATCTACGTATGGATTTTAGAGTTATTACCTCCTTTTTGAGGGGGATGATACTTTGGATGGTAGAATTACCTCGCCCTATCCGAGTTCGACTGACCATTCTGGCGTAACCGCTGTGCCATAGTTTCAAGTTTGCCGCCGGTTTCAACTAGCTTCAAATTGCATCATTGAACTCTTGTCATGGAAGACTCAAACAGGTGCTAGTTATGTTTAGAAAATCAAACCTGCTCAGTGATAAAACCTGAAACTGAATTATGCAGTCTAAAGTACTTCCAAAAACTGCTGGAATGTAAACAGAAGTGAGGATATAACTTGAGAAAAAAAAAATTCCTGTAATGCTAGGGGCATTTCTGTTAAAGTTAGCTTTAGCCGTAACAATAATGCCCAACTTTTGGAAGAATAAACAAAAGAATCTGGTTGCTCGATGCATTTTTCGCGGTCAAATCAGGGAATGTATTGATCTAAAAATTCAGTAAGAACTTAGCGTAAATGCTTTAAATTTAGACTTTCAACAGCATATATCCATGGTCAGAGAACAGGATAAGGTTCAGAATAATATATACCCATTCATAGCAGCAATGTAATGCATCAAGAATAAAGCTGTAGCAGTTTTTAGACAATGAAAAATACCATTATTCAAGGATTTAAGCTGCTGATAACTATCCGAGCAACATAATAAACAGATAAAGCATATAGTCTTACCGTGTCCTTAGCTTGACGGCCTTTTTTAACTAAGATTTTATGTTCCTACAGATTTATCTCGTTCTTAGGTTGCTAACTGTCTAAACCTAAGAAAACGTTTTAAAAGCAGGCAGAATACGCAAGCAATATGCCATGATACCATTGTTGTCCAAAACTGCCGAGAAAAGTGTGCTGTAACAGCTTGAGTCCTTGGAGTAATTACAGAGCATAGAAAGTTTGAATAAATGATGTCTAATCTAAATAGTTTTACGAATGAAGAAGCATGACTCTTCTAGTAAAAAATTGTATCTTTCAGGTCATGAACAAGTCCTGAACAAGGCTGGAAAGGTGATCAACAGAAGTTAAATTAGTTCAGAAAAAGAAAAAGCGGTGATCAGTATAATAATGCAAACCAGGTGTTATACTCTTATGGAAGTATTTAAAATTTGCTGTAACACGTCTAATCAACCGTGTATTCAAGATCAAGTTCAGCAGACCGTGAAAAAGATCATATATAACCAGAGGAATTACCACCTGGAATCTGCCGAAATAGCTTACTATGACAGCTGAGATTAGTTTGTTTTGCAAAAACAATCAAAAAGTTAATTTTATCATAACCTCTTTTGAATGAACCAATTTGTGTTTCTTGGAAAAGCAGAGAAATTATCAATAGCAGGTGGCCAGCAAGAATGCAGTAGAGAATCATAATCATGCTTATTAAAGGCAATAAACACAATCAGATTTGTTCATACCAGAGATATAGGACATAAAGAAATTTCCAATGTAAATAGATTTTATCACGCTTAGGCCTATTGACCATATCAACTATGTAATCAGCTAGCTAATCAGATTTTCAGTTTAAGTATTCTTAATCATTAATACACAGATGCTTAAGACTACAGCCTATTAACGGCATGTAAATTGAGAAGTGTCTAGCAGACAATTAGGCTTATACTTAATAAGGAGGTAAAATAGAGCAATATTTTAGCAGCGGATCAGCATCCTCCAAAAGCAAGGAACAATCAATACCTTAATCAGAAGAATTTTACTGCTGTTCTAATTGAAATAAAGATCAATGGTAAGATTCCACACAGGTTCTAAGTAGGCTATGAATATTTTTAAGATGTCATGCAAAGTAGTCAATGCAGCAGTAGTTATAGTTAGATAAAGAAACGGTCTTATATTCAAGGCCCTATTCTGCCGAAATTACCCTACCTAAGGTAGCCTAACCAAAGCACTCAGTCACAACTCACAAGGTTGCTATATATTAAAAATGGAACTTGAAAGTGCAAAAGAATGATGTGAAAACCAGCTGAAAGTAATGGCACTATAATTGTTGCAACTACTGAGCCTCATCATCTAATAATCAGAGGCAACTGCAGTGTGGGATTACACACCATCATTTCTGAGCTTGCTGGAACATTAGCATAACCAAGATCCTTTGGAAGCATAAAACAGAAGCGATGAAGACTTTATTTAAATTTGAGGAAACAAGCAATCAGCTGAATCAAAAATGGAAACTGGACAAGCCATGAACATTGTCTTAAAGCAGTATGATGGAAATAAGTAACGTATACTGCTTGCCATGTGTTGGTTAAAGTGGTAATAGCAGCATGAAGCAACAAAAAGCTTTTTACGAAAGCTATATTATCTATACCGCATAATTTAAACGAAATGAACTATTGATATGGATCTACTTCCACTACAGTACTTTTCAGCCAAGATGGTTTTGAAGATACATTTAACCATTTCATGCAATAGAGCAGATTATATTAGTAAAGAGATCGAAAACAGAAAACATCGATCCTGACTGCTACCCCATTCATATTTTTTACACGCAAGGATGTTTCATGAATATGTCTTGTAGGCAAGTAGGTAAAGGCGCATCAACGTCATTGGTCTGGTGCAAAATGGTAATTTAAAAAACCAGCCTACATGCACAGCTCATATTATTAATGGACATAACCAATCATTGTGTCAGAAGAGTGCATTCGCACGAAATACATTGCAGTATTTAACAAGCTTAACCATTTATAAACAGGGGCAGACCTCTAGTCATAACGGAGCAACAATCATGGCTGGTGAGACAAATCTATTGTTATTAATGGAGAAAGTAAGCAGTAATCCAGTCGACTATGTCTCTTTAGACTAAAAGTAATAACAGCAGTAGCTACCCGTAGCAAAGCATGAGTGGAATCATAATTCCTATTAGTAGTAGCACAATTTAGGGATAAAGTACGAACACAAACAAAATCAGGTGTTTTAAAACAGAGACCAAACCGGGATGAAAATGGAAAACTTAAACAATATCGCTTTAACCAGAGCAAGGGTAAATATGAGCAGGTTTACCCAATACTGATTACTGACTTTGGAGAAAATTTAAGGAACACAAAAATCCCTATCAATCTGTGTCTGTAAAAGAGATATAAAAATAGCGAAGAAAAGCCTACCAAATGTTTTTCTAATCTCATTCAAATTTCAATAACAGCCTCTTCTTTGCAAATCTTTCATATCAGGCGGCCACTTTTCCTCAACCCGGTTGACAGGAGTAATACCTTAAAACTGATGTTACTGCACATAACTGTGAGCAGTAGGTTGCAGGAGTTTACTGCATATAACCGCGGGTATAATCCAGGTTGGTTTTCATGGTTTCATCAGTTGATAATCAGAAACGAAATAGAGTCTAGATATCCCTTAGTTTCTAACAATAAGCAATAGTGAATTCTGGGTGTAAGCATGAGAGCCTATATCGATTATGCGAAACTGGTTTTCAGACGAGGACAAAGTTTCTACCAAGTTTTTACTGCTTTTATACTAAGACTTCAATCAGCAGGAAACTCATATGGATGACATCAACATTCAATCGCATCTTTAGAAATCTGAAAGCGGAAGTTTTTTGAGAAGAGATAATCATGCTTGTTAAATCATCATAGATATTAAGTTTAGTATTTCAAAATCGATGGACTTATCTTAGCAATTAGCCTTGGATGCTTTTTCTTTTACTTCTGTCGTTGGTTGCTTGATATGCTAGGGCTGAATCTGGTAGAGCCAGGGCCTGGACAACGACGATGCTCGGGCCTCCCTGCTACTCAACAAATCGCGCTATTGTCAATCCAATCTTCGAATTTACTCCGGATCTCTTGTTGATCACCAGCGCTTTGTACGTCGGGTTTTGAACGATGATGCCGACTTCACGCCCGGTTCTCAGACCAGGTTGTGCCCAGACCACCCGGTTGTTATCTTCCGGTCTTTGAACGATATTCTTCCGGTATTCATCTCCCGGTCACTTTCTTCCGGCCTGAAGGGTGCCCGGCAATGCGATCTGGTCATGAAGAAAACCTCCCGGTTGCCTCTGGCTATTTGACGTCCAGATTCTTCAGAATTTGAAGTGCTAGACTGAGCTTGGATTTGAGACTCCAGTTTAGTCTGGAAGGAAGATGTCGTTTTGGCTTCTGAGTCGAGGATATCGTCCGGCCTTGTACTTGAAGATGCGGTCAAGGAAGTCGAATTGTCTTCCAGTCATGGACTGCGATGCGGTGAAGGAAGTTGAGTTGAGCCAACACCTTCCGGTCGTATAGGACATTGCCTGGTTACTCCCAAACCATTTATTTCATCCTTCCGGTCCTGACCGGATCCCGGATTGAGGTAGCACCTGAGATTAAGTACAGATTTTGCCAGGACTTTGAACTTCCTCGTTGCCTGGAGTTGTTGGGAGCAGGAGGTCGCCTGGCGTGTCTACCTGGTCGCCAAGAGCTCTGCTTGTTGATTATCATCCGGTCTTCAAACATTACTGTTCGGGCCTGAAGGAGGAAAGTCGTTTGATTTCGACGGAGAAAGGCCGTCCTGGCCATCCGCTTAGGCCTACTCGCTTTGGGGCTACCGGGTGCAGCGGACCGTCGCCTGATTTCGAACTGGAACGTTGCTTGGTACCACCCGGTCATGTTGCGCTTCTTCAAAATGGCTAGGTATCGGAACAACTTCTATGAACCGAGACTTGCTAGTCTCTCTTCCTTTGTATTCGATGCGGCTGGAATTTGGATTGAAGCTCGATTAAAGAGTTCTACAACATCTTGGTCTGGTGGTAGGCAATCGTACTTTCCTTGGTAATGCTACCTTCGTTGATTATGAATTTTCCTCCCTTATCGGTCGACTGCTGATGTTGATAGCATTGAAGGCCGTCGACCGGTCGTTTGAAGGCTACCGTCCGGTCATTTGAAGGCCATCGCCTGATTGCCTGAAGGACATCGACCGGTCACTGAGCACGACGCCCAGTCATAGGAGTGTATGGCGATGCAGCCCGGTCAGTGCATACGACACCCGGTCACAGGAGAGCCTGGCGATGCGGTCCGGTCAGAACTCTGCTTTATCTCAAGGTCACGCTTGGGTCCAAATCATGGTGCGGTTGCTCCTGCTTGTCTTGTAGTCTGGCTTCACAAATTGGGTTACTGGATCGGAAGTGGTCTGAACTTGAAGGCGACACCAGTGCTTGATTGATGATACCGACGTTTCGCCAGGTCTCAAGCCAAAGAGAAACAATACGACCGGTCTTTGAGTCGAAGCGGAGCCACTCCGGTCACTCGAAGGCTACTGCTATTCCTCTGAAATGGCCGAGTGCAAAAGGCCATCACCTTGGACTCCATTGTCCTCAGGGGGCGAACTTGAAGCTTCGCCGCTCAGTTACTTGGCTGATGACGGCCCTTCGAGGCAACAGAGCTTGTGCCTAGTCAAATAGAGTTGATAGATAAGTCGCTCGCCAGACTTTTCTTTTGTGATGCCCTTCTTTTCTTCTTTGTGTTGCTTTCATTTTCCTCTTCTGAGTTGTAGATGCGCAGTTGCAGAGGAAGAAATCGTCGTCGAGGCTTGAATGCCGGCTTCGAGCTAGGTTGCCGTCCGGGCTGGCCTGGGGAACGTTGCTGAAGTTGCCTGGGTCTGAATCGTAGCTTTTCCTAACTTGCTTTCGGATTTGGACTTATGTCGTTGCCGTATCTGAAATGGAGGGAGCCGGATTTAAGACTACTCCCAGGGCTGAATCGAGTCATTGCTTGCTGATCTTTGCCTGGCCCTGACCTGAGGCATCGCCTGGCTTATTTCTTGGGGATGAGCAATCGTCGCCGCCGAGGCCGCGCTAATCCGTCATTATTTTTCTTTGTCTAATTCATTTTCTTCAAAAACCTGATCAAAGTATCATCCAGAAATGGTGTTAAGTACTGATCAGAAGATCATTTCAAGACTTATAAACGAAGAACAAAAGAATAAAGTCGAAAAAATGAGCGTCCACTCCAGTTTTGTTTGATTTGCAATCTTGATCTGAGTAAGAGTGGCATAAGCCCTAATTTTTTCGATGAAGCAGGAGATTGTCGAACTCTAGTCGACTTATTCCACCATTTCAATCCCTCATACAATTGCCGCAAGGAGTAGATTACATATCTTGATGATTGACCAACATCCTAAGTGTGCTTCACTGATCAGGCTTGATTCTGATTTGTTCAGCCTTCTTTACGCTTCAACTTTTGTTCCTTCACAACTTAACTGTGGATTCAAGTTTCCAAACTTTGCTTTGATTAGAACCTGGAGTTTCGTTGATGAATATCGGAACCAGTCTGGTCCGTAACCGCATAGGTCTGTCGATTCCGTCGCTTTCAATTCTTCATTTGTATCTCATTCTGCAATCCAGTATCTGTCATCCTTTGCGGCAAAGACTGGATCCATCGGAGCGTAGGAATCGAATCGCTGGATCTGAAGTGTCTCGATTCTGGTTCTCCCTTTTTTTTTATCAAATTCTTACTGAAATCTTAACTTCTGGTAATGGAGTTTCTTCGTATGAAACTTCTATGAATTCCTTTAGTCTGCTTTTTCTTGATCGACGTCCGGAGTAAGACCTTCAGCTTTGCAGTTATTTTAGAGTTTTCATCATCGAATCGTTTCTCATTGAGCCATTTGACCGAATTGCGAATTTCCGAACCTCGATAATCCGTGCTTGAATGATCGGTATTCTCCCCTGACAGAGTCACAACGATTCTTGCTGTAGATCATACTTCACCACTTTTTCAGAAATCGGGAATAATACGTCGACTCGTTCATCATCTCTCGAATTGTGGATAATCGTGGTTGATGTTGTTTTCCCACAGACGGCGCCAAATGAAAACGTAAGATTTGGTTCTATGCGTTAACACCGAAATACTATCTCCGATAAATCGAACACCAAGAAATATAGTGGACCTACGTCCACTTTCTCACAATGTTTCCTTTTCTCTTTGTGTTTAGTATTACAATCCTAGAGAGCATTTCTATGTGTTTCCCTCTCTTCTAATGTTGTGTCCCCTTACAAATGAGCCTCTTATCTCTATTTATAGACCTTCTAGGGTGAGGTCTATCTCTTAACCTTTATACATGCGGTATTGCTTCATTTGGAGCCACCCTTCTAGTTTTGGCACTTCCTTCCTTATAAAGCCTTCCGGCCTCAAAGCGTAGGGTGTGGGATCCGGTCATGGAGTATGGGGCCGGAACACGGGTCCCGGTCATAGAGTGCGGAGCCGGAATGATATTTGGTGCCCAAACTGGAGCCCGAACAAGGTCCCGAAGGGGGCCCGGGGTCTGGATTGGGATCTGTGGCCTGGACCGCTTTGACCCTCTTGCCTTCGTCATATTCTTGCCCTTGTCAGTAGTAGAGCCGTGTACTCCCTCCATCCAAACTGAGGATCCGCCATCCGGTCCTCTCTCACAAGCTTACACCAACTCTGTGCCGAACCCTTCAGGTAGTAAGCGGCAAGACAGACCTTAGCCTCTGCAGGTACAGCCAAGGTCTCGTAGCCGGTCTCCAACTCGGAGATGTACGCCTCCAGCTTACGTGGGTCGGTCTCCCCATGAAATGAAGGGGGTCTCAAGTCTGCCAATGCCTTGACCCAGTTGGTCTCTCGTGGCGGTGGCGGTGGTGGTGGTTGAACTTCGGGGTGTTGCCCCTGCTGAATTGCAGCTACTAGTTGTGGAACCATTTGGGCTATGGCGGCCACTACAACTTCGGCCATGACCTGGGCCGTAGTATTCTCGCCCTGGTCATCTGTATCTCCAGTACCGCTTCCGCGGCCCCTACCTCGCGGTCTACCTGACATCTGAATTCACATGAACATTATTAGCATTATGCTTACACACTTATCGGTTCCAACGGTTGAAACGTTTCCCGACAACAAGGTATCCCACACTTGGTTAGTGGTTAACCTTTCCATGACTGATCACTTAGGTAACTGTAGTTAGGTTTCCTAACTCGGTATATTCCTAAGCTCGGTATTCTAGTCATCAGAGCGATACTTCACTCTGATACCACTTTTTGTAACACCCCTACAACGTACTTCACAACTAAATGAAATCGCAGCGGAAATAAATAACTAAACAATAACTAACGCTTTGGTGCTACAACGCCGTCAACCACCCACGTGATTGACAAGGCAGAATAAATACAAGTGTACCGGTCTGATGATCAGACTCCCGAGCATAAAACTAAACCATAAATACATCATATACAATACCGAGTATTACTTACATTCCTTCACTGTAAAGTGTCAATATACCGCCATAGTAATTACAACGGAGTCAAAATATTATGCCACGGGAGCACAGGCGCATCCCGGTCTCAACATCCAAAATAAACCAACATACAACTGCAGCCTAGATCCTACAGCCACTCTGCCTCCTCGATCCTCATCATGCAGTAAAAATATGGAGTCCCCCGAGGGGGTCAGCAACCCTTGGCTGGTATGGTTAACGCGCAGCCCATCGGCTACCGGGATATGCGCAACTAATTGTCATGATAACATGGCATTCATTTTATACATAACATAACATAACATAATATGTGGCATAGCATCAATAGTACATAGCACAACATCACATACACAGTGGATCTTCGTTCCACAAAAACAAACCAAGAAGGTTAAACAACATAAGAGCCTAGAGAATGATTCACCCTCATGTTAAGCTCGTTACACACACTCATTACCGTTCTGTTATTCGAACGAGTAACTTAAGTCACAGATGGTTCGGATTTAGTGACCCGAACACACCACACAAACACATGTTCCCACTAAACCGATCATAAGTCAGAATAGGTAAGCTTTGGAGGAAGTTAGCGGGAGATCAAACGCCAAATTAAGGAGAACCATCTTAACAACATAAGAGTCGAATCTGATTCAGATATCTACTCTTAACTTACATGCATGACCGGACAACCGGATTCCTCACTTTCCAGTTAACACTTGTTAGAAGTTCATGGTGGAACTTAACAACCAATACACAATAGGTGGTAAGTCATGTTAGACACACACAAGGGAAATGAGTCACATCATAACATCACAATAATATGAACAACTGTAAACTCATTACATGTTTAGATCTTATAACGTCATAAACACACAGAAAAACAAACAACACACAAGCCAGTGTAAACCGGTAGGCAACAGACTGCAAGAAAACCATACCTTGGTCCTTGCCTCGATTCGTTTCCACCTTGAGAGAATCCTAAACACATTAGTAACGTCGGTTAATTAAAGCACTAGTCCATTGTTAACTTGTTACTTCACATATTTATTTTATTTTATTTTCACACTTGTTATAACTCTTCACCATTTTAATTACCATTATGACACTCCTAACATGTCTTAATTAACCTCATACCATCATCACTAACTAATCACCATTTTTAGACAACTTTCTCTACTTTAAAACAAAGTTTTTGGTCCATACAGTGACCTGTCCGAACTTGTGTCCGGACTTCCCATGTTCGGACACAAGTCGAGACTCAAAACTGAAAACAGACGCCTGTCCGAACTTGTGTCCGGACTTCGGAAGTTCGGACATGGGTCGAGAGAATTTCAAAGTAGGAGCAGGTACGTCCGAACTTGTGTCCGGACTTCTCAAGGTCGGACACAAGTCGAGACTCTGAAGATTTTCACGCAACAGGCCTGTCCGAACATCTATGTCCGGACGGATGTTCGGACAAGGCATAACACTCACTTTCTAAGCCTTTAAATACTTAACCAATTTCACCAAACTTCTCCTAAAGCCTCATAATGTTTCCCTACATCATTTGGTACACTCACACCCACATACAACATCAATAAAACTCATTTTCTATTTCCTTAACACTTACTCATTTCATACCGAAATTCCTAACACTTATGATATTCTCCTTAGGTCTCTAAGTGGTGTTCCATACCTATGATAACCACTATGCCAATAATGTTTCCTCACCACTACAACATCATCTCTCAAGCATCAATTCTCACAATTAACTCCTTATGTCATTCTTGAAATCCTTTTTCAAGTTTACACTTTCTCCTTGTACACCAAAGTTTGCCTAAGTCCTAACACAAGTCCAAATGACTTTGGTGTACCCCAAACATTCTTTTGCATTATAAAATCCTCTAGAACATTACCTAAGCCCTTCTCACATCTTAAACCACCTTAATGCATGTTTCTTTCACAAGGAAAGCACCTAACCATTCTAAACACTTCTTAACTTATCAAACTCATTTTAAACTCTTAGAACATCTTGTTTATTACCTAAATTTCGACATAGGTTCTCCTAGAACATTACTAAACCAAAACATATTGTTTACACCAACCAACAACCAAGAACACTAAAAATCCATCAAGCCCTTTCTTTTACACAAACTTCACTCATATAGCACTACATCACAATATAGTGCATAATTAAAATTCCATGGCACTTAGGCCCTTAAATAACATGGCTCTTAGGCCCTTAAGGTGCATAAGTCATAAACACTGAATTTCCACAATATATATGCCTTTGACCTGCAAATACATACAACAAGACATATGTTC
The DNA here is from genome assembly GCA_023374045.1 of Limonium bicolor. Taxonomy (NCBI): domain Eukaryota; kingdom Viridiplantae; phylum Streptophyta; class Magnoliopsida; order Caryophyllales; family Plumbaginaceae; genus Limonium; species Limonium bicolor. The sequence goes on along the minus strand of CM041776.1, from coordinate 43,899,859 downwards.
TTTTACTAGTCTCCTCGAGAACACTTCACTAGGTCATTTACCATTTGCTCTTTAGGTAGTTTTAACAAGCATTATAAGCTCATTTCTCCTAAGGCATTAAACAACATTAGGTTAGTACATTTACCTCTTTTCCACACAACTTCTTTCTTGTTTCCTTACAAAACCGGTAAGGTATTTGATTCCTTGTCAACTACAAAACAATATACAAACATTGAAATGAGTATACAAGCTCCAAGCTTAAACTCATTGTAAACCCTAGGTTTACATTATTTCAAAAACATTAATGTAGTTGTTTTACCTTGGTCTTTGAAGAGAGTTTGAATATATATCAAGAGAGGACTCCACCTAGTCCATGAAAGGTTGGAATGAAGCTAGAACAAGGTCACACAAAGAGCACCATTAATGGGCATTTTCGGTCAAGGTAAAAACATGGAGGAAACACGATTTTTCTTTGAGATTCCTTACCTAGAAGCAAAGGAGAGTAATAATATGTAGAAATATAAGCTCAAGCTCCTTCAATGGTGGAACTCCATGGCACCGAAATGGGGCTCTTGAAGTTTTGAGAAGATAGGAATGAAGAGCTTGATGAGAGGAAGAGAATGGTGGTGTTTGTTTTTTATTTGGTTAAGTGAGCTAGGAATTACAAGTGGTCAAAGATAGAGTTTGTGTGTTTACTATTGCAAATCGTGTATGAAGAGAAGAAAAGAGGTTGAAGAAGACTTGGAACCGTGGGAAATGAAGGAAAGAAATGAGAGAATGAGATAAGTGAGTTTGTTTTGCTTTTTAGAAGATATTTATGCTTTATAAAGTAAAAAGTAACTTAAGTAGTCTTCTTCATTTTCTTAACATGCTAACAAGAGAGTGGTGAGTCACCACACTTAAGAAACCGGCCCCCAATAGTACTTAGGGGTAATATAGTCTTTATTTGTCAATTTAATTACTTATACTAACATATGTTACAAAATAGCTTATAAAAATCACTATTCATAAAAACAAGGCACATAGAAGTGAAATTTTTGATTTCCCATTGATATAGACTTCCAAATGTGATACTATATAGTACACATGTTAATTAAAGAGTAATGATGGACATTTAGCCATTCAAAACTCATTTATAAGACAATTTTTCAAAAATGTGCTTTACGACTCCTTAAAGCACATTTTGTGTTTTAACTTGTTTTCAAGCTTGGTTTTCTTTGGTAATTGGTTTAATATGTTCATTAGTATATAAATAAGATCTTGGTAAGTTTATTAGGTCTTAACCAAGCTTATCCCAAGCTTAGAGCACATTTTGGCCTTTATTGACCTTAAAGCACATTTTGTGTTTTCTTTTGTTTAAATTTGTTTACTAATGTTTCTAAGATTCTTTTTAGTCTTAATATACCATATTTAGGTGTTTAAACAATATAATAAGGTTTGGGGTATTTCAATGACAATGGCAACGAGTAAAGAGGAACTACCACAGTAACAAAGACAGTAAAAACGATGTCATGTAATGAGTAAGAGTATGGTGCGCAATAAGCGACCGCTAGGAGGAAGTAGTAAGACGATGACACGGAGTATAAGCATGAAAAGACAGGCAGAAATATTCAACCCTATCACATAAGTGACTTACTGTCAAGCGTTTACGCCTCTGCACTCTGTATGACTGAGTGTTTTGGTATTGCACTGGTGCAGCTAATGATCTAATGGGATGGCTAGGGACATGGAGAATGTAAACCGTAGTAAATCTTTCTTTTCACCACCAACATGGCATAAGCCAGTTAAGCAAGCTTAGCAACAGACCGTGCGGCCTAAGACCAAAGAAGCACGAAGAGTGTAGAACACATTAACAATCACAAGATGTGAACTCCATTAGAATAAAAGGTGAAAGAAGACTGAAGAAAGTCACTTGGACCGACGCATTAAGAATGCAAGGTCATACAGCAAAGAACACTTGTACTGAACCAGAAGAACTGGTATAATTCAGAAGCTAGTGCAGCAGAGGAAGCACTACAACTAGGTAGTGACCTAACCTTGCCCGACAACAAGTCGGAGGAACTTAGTGAATAATCGTGGGAGTACGAATAGTATGTATAATAGATTACTAGAGGGATGGTTACAATCTAAAACTCATTGAGTTCAAACAGTGGTAAAAAATACCACACTGTTAGTAAACCTTATTTCAACAATAGAGTGATAAAAAGGTGATGTATAGCATATTAAGGATAACATGAAGGGTGAGTAACCCAAGTTATCAGGGTCGCGCAGCAGAAGCTAGTGGGCCCTAGCTAGGAAATGTAATACACCTAGTAAGTATGAAAGAATGGCTATTAATGCCTTGAAGCCTAATAGGCTAGAACCGAACTAATTAAGAGTTAAATAAACTCATATAGGAATCCTCGGTGCAAAGACTAAACCATTGGTATGGTTAAGACCCTTTGACCAGAGCATATTGTATAGTATATCGTAGTGAAGCTAAACGCTTCAGATTTCCCAAATTGAGTAAACCAATGTTCAATAATAACATATGGTAGATTACGTGGGCGTAATCCCTTTTAAGGGGGGTAGAGCGAAAACCGCTTAATGTAAGTTTCACGAGTAAAACACATAAACAATAATGTGCATAGCACAAATGAGAATTGAGTTAATGATTGGTGCTTGTATGAAATAAACATATGTATTCATTCACATCGTAATCATGGTAATTGGGCACAAGAGATGTGAATACCATAGGATGAATATACCCATCTTGTAACCCCAGTGTAAAAGTATTAGTAAAGAAGAGTAGAGTAACTCTTGGGGAAATGATAATTCCTATAGTGTGTGTCTATTTGAAGCTAGACATGACATTATGATGCATGAGTCAGTATAAAACCGATGAAGAACCTAGAGGAAAGTGAGTTCCCTAGGTGATTGCTTTGATACAATTGAGAATGGGTAGTGGACGGAGCTCCACAAGTATTGTAACCTTAAAGAAGTAGTACGGATTGATTATGAGTAGTAGGGGAATGTAGCCCACGGGTGGTGTATTCGTAAGTATGCTATCGGAAGTAAATAGAGGACAGCCGAATTTCATAAGTATTGTATTCCCTAGTTAGAATAATTGGAATGATGGAGAGTAATGAATGGAAGTAGCGAAGGTTGATGAAATGAGCATCTAAGTATTGAACCACGGAGTAAAGAATTTGGGAAGTAGAGCGAGGATGATTGATGGATTGATTCCATCCTTTGGGATGTATGAATTCGTATCACGACTAGAAAGAGTAAAGAGATAGAAAATGAAAACAATTAAAATTAATTGGTTGTTTGAAACTGCTGTGGGAAGTCGAACTTGATCCTGATCAGATCGAGGGAAACTGAACACAAATTGGGGTGGAAAGATAGTTCAACACTGATGCTGATCACATCAGGGTCGAATGATTCTCGAAGCTCCCCTCAAGTGGTCACAAGAATCACACATAGGATAGAAGTAAGGAATATAAATTGGAATTTGGAGTTGTATGCTTTAGAAGGATTTCTAATTAGCTGTTGGGAAGGATTTTCCTTAGACTGAGAATAAGGATTGGTTAGAAGCTTATACCGGAGAAGATAGCAGTGTAGCATATTGTATTATTTCAAGGGCAGCGGGACATAGAGGAGTCCTGTGTTTAGATGACCTGAGTGCCTGCGGGACTGTATGTGTATTGCATTGCTTTGGGGGATAGCTTTGCACTGTATGTATGTATAAGTTTCGTAATGAGGAACTGGAGGGTTGGTAGTAATGCGAATTCGAGTAATGATTGTACATTGGCATGGTATGGGAAGTAGAAACCTTGAGTAATGGATTTGAGAATCAGTAAGGAGGAAGGATGTACGACCTTTGGCATAGACGAGAATGAATTGGCAAGTATTGTAATCCAATAACCTTGAGCAACTTTGAGGACAAAGTTCTTAAGGGGGGTAGATTGAAGTACCCCATCTTAAATATAGCGATTAAGATAATTCTAATCCGTATGTAAGAGCCTAATAATGCTTGAGTAATATTGGTAAGGAAAAATAAACCCAAAAGAAATAAATGAACGCTTAAAAAGCGGAAAACGCTAAATAAGCGTTAAATAATCATAGGAGGTATGAGACCTCGGTTAGCGTATTATATGGATTCTAAAGGTTTAATAATACCTAAATAATATATGGGAACAACTCCCGAAGAAAACGGATCCAAATAATGAATTAAAACGCTAATAGAGCTTTAGAGCACGTTTTTCGAGAAAACCCGAAAACGTGACTTTAAGTGGTCAAACGGACCCGTAAAAATTATAAATCATTAAATAACTACTATTAAGCATTTATGGAAGCTTAATAGTTAAAAAAATTAATTAAAAGAGAAAATTCCGGAAAACGGGTTCCGGTTAGTAAAAATTGTAACAACGGGGAAGTAGCGGGGTGAGAGTGTAATAAAAGAAAACTTGTGTGTCCACTTTTGTAAATAAAAAGCAAAAATTTGAGTGAGTGTGTGTGTGTGATCGGCAGCCCCTCTCCCTCACACTCTCTTTATTTCTCTAATATGCTAAAGGACAACAATAAAGTAAAAGCAAATAAAACACTCTCTCACCTCACTCTCTCATTTCCCTCATCTCTCTCTTCTTCCTTATCCCACCGATTTCTCTCTCTTCTCCCTCCTATGCTGGGCGATTTTTGAAGCTCCAAGAAGCTCCAATGGCTTCTCCACTTTGACACCATGCTCCATCTCCATGTGAGCCCCAAATGCGAAAATAAATACATATTCTTGCTCCCCTCATCATCCTCTACACTTCCCTCTTTTTAAAATTCACAAATGATGAAGTTCATTTTTGTGGGTATACCCCATTGGTGAAGAAAATAGCATCAATGTGTAGCTTGGGGTTCCCTCTCTCCATCAAGGTAAAAATCTACATGAAAAACTCATGTTTTCTCCATCTTGTTTCATAACCGATTTTTACCTCCTTGTAATACTCCATTTTCTCTCTCTCTCTTTTGAGCATAAATTTCACCTTCCAATGGTGGTGGATTCTCCTTCTTGAACCAAGGGCTAAAGCCCCTCCTAAAACACTCCAAAGGTAAACCCTAGAATTTGTATTCTAAACACTCCAATGAATTAGTGTTAATTTAAGGGTTAGCATTTTAATTGCACTTATTTTGTGTACATTGGGTGATGGGAATGGAGTTTGGCAACTCCATTCCCCATGTAGCCGATTTTGAGGCAAGAAAGGAAGAAAGAGGAAAAATGTGAAAGAAAGAAGGAAGTATAAGCTCAAGGTAAGAGCTCTTTCCTAATGTTAAATTATATTGCATTAGAGTAATAGGAATGGGTAAAATATTTAAAGAACCCAAAAACTTGTATTAGTATTGAGGATTGTGAAGTTCAAGTATTTAAGGGCAAGTATTTGAATTGTAGGCTTTGGAGCCAAATGTAATGTGTATGTGTATAAAAATTGTGGATTGAGAAAGTATTGGTGAAACTATATTTGCTTTGTATTGCGGGTAGGACCCTTGCATGGGTGTGGCTAGAATAGGAATGATTTTGGTGAGAATGTGTATGTGTGGCTAGGTAAGAAAAGTAGATGAACTATGGCAAAATTTCGGTAGGAATATGTACATGTATGAATGACTTGGTGAATGGGAGAACCAAGTTGTGTATTAGGGATTGTAGAGATGTTTAATGGCCATGAAGTAGTGGCTATAGTATGAGAATGAAAGAATGTAAAATCTGTAGCAAGAATTGTTGAATGGCATTGGAGAAACTAGGAAGACTTATGTACATGACCTAGGGAATGAGTATTGGACTTGAAGAGGTGAGGCAATGCATTGTAGGCCTTGGGAATGGCATTAGGAGAGGAAACTATGTATGGAGGAAGTAGGAACCAAAATCTGTAGCAAAGATGTATTAAATTGCATTGTGGAACTAGGAAGAATTAGTGTGCAAGATTTGGTAAGAGGAGAGTTGGATTTGGGTATAGATGTTGTAGATTGCTTGGAATTGTATTTGGGATGCTAGAAATGTTTTTGGTAGTAGAAATATTGGATGTGAGAATTGAGTTTTAAAATCTGTAGCATAAGTGTAACGAAAATTCTCCTGTCTGAAACCTTCTGGAATGGACCGGACTTGCGACCGGACATGCAAGTTCGGTCGGACCCGAAAATTCTCCCGTCTGAAACCTTCTGGAATGGACCGGACTTGCGACCGGACATGCAAGTTCGGTAGGACCAGAAAAATTCCCCGTCGGAAACCTTCTGGAATGGACCGGACTTGCGACCGGACATGCAAGTTCGGTCAGACCAGAAGATTTTCCCGTAATGTGAGCTACTGGAATTGACCGGACTTGCGACCGGACTTGCAAGTTCGGTCGAGTCAAAAAATATATATATATATATATATATATATATATATATTTATTTTTTGATTATAGTAATCATATGTATATATATATATGCCTATATACATATAAGCATATATATATGTAGTAGCACACTATAAATGAAGTAATAATGGTAAGAAAGTAAGTAAATGAGTAAGGAAACAAGTTAAGAAGTAGTAAAGAAAAGAATGGTTTTATAATCAAGTAAGAAAGTAATGGAGTAGTAAGTGTCCATTGAAAGTATCAATGAAGGAGTAAGTTGGATCAATAATAGACAATTTATCGTACTACTTCATGTGTGTATAGGAATCAAATAGTTGATCTCCAAAGGAACCGGTAGTGCGAATACAACGGTGAACGGTATGATTTCTTCATGCTATGTATCCTAACCTAGATACCCCGATTTGTGTGCTTATGTGATCACCAATAAGATAAATGCACGAATCAGACTTATATTGCACTTAACTGTGTTTGAACTATTTTGTTCTTGTGTATCTCCTTGAGCATTTAGTTTGTATAATTCATGAAATGTATGAATGGAAATGAAGAGTATGTGTAAGTAATGTGTACTTGTGTACTGTATGGATGTATGGAAATGAAGTACTGACTTCTACTAATTCCTAACAATCTAACTCCTAACATGAGTAATGAGTAAATGGAATGAGTAGAAGTCCGATATAGTTTCGGCCACGCGTGAGGATAAGGAAACACAAGAGGTTGGATCCGAATCCTGGCTGTAATCTTTTCCATGGACCGAATCCCTTGAATGGGTAGCATCCTGGATTAGTGGGCCACCCTAAAGCCCGGTGGTGGGATGTAGTAATCCCTGCCTGGAGGTCATACCGACTTAACTGGGGTAAAGTAAGTAAGAAGTAAGTATTGTATGAGTATCGGTCTCGACTATTGTAAGTCATTGACCTTGAGTAATGAGTATTGAACACCCGATTAACCCGGGTGTGCGAAGAAGCTAACAAGCCTTGTGTGTGAATTGGAGAAGTGTATCTCCGTATTGCGTAATGAGTATGTATTGTGTATGTGTATCCTGGAAGATGGTAAGTAAGTATTGGTTGACTCGTATTGTCTTCCAAGCATGTATTGTACTGTGCGAATGTAGGAATACCTTGTGTAGTGTTGTAGTATCATGAATGAAAGCATGTCTGTATGAATGTATGTATTGTAAATTGAATTGCATGTATTCGACCAAATGGTCGGCGTACCCTCGCTAGTACGCGGGGTATGCGGTTATCATGCTCAGCGAAAGCTGACCCCCTCGGGGGAATGTTTTTAGTGTGCAGGTACCTGAAGAGGATATGGTCAAGGTCAGAGACCGGTGGCCACATTTGGACTGCTAGTGGTAGAATGTAAAGGAGTACTAAGTAGTACTCCCCTTGTACCTAGGAAGTAAGTAGTGTGTGAGGAATGAGTAGTAGTTAGACTCTTAATGAGTACATAGGAACTTGGAAGAATCATGATATTTGTATTTGGAACTTAGTAAACACGGTTATGTACACTGTATCGTGTAGTATTGTAATGGAGTAACGTGTTGAATGGAGCATAGCAGTATATGATTAGTAAACGGAGTATGTATTGTATATGTGTAGTACTCGGGATTCCGGTCCATCAGACCGATGTTGTATGTAGTAGTAGCCTTGTTAGTCACGTGGGTGGCTAACGGCATTGTATCACCCGCCGTTGAGTAAGTATGTATCCGCTGCGAGAGTACGAATGTATAAGGAGATTGGATGGTAATGAAAGTATTAGCGGTAGGGGTGTTACATTATCACAGCGGTTAGCAGTTTATTTATTTTGGTTGTTGGATATAGTTATGCTTCGTTACTCGCATGGGCGATTAATGGCAGGTGACACCCGAGTGAGTTTTAAAGTTGTTATTTATCTTCCGTTTTAAGACATTTTATTTATTGCTACGTGAGGGATTATTACGTGTTTATCGAGAGGGGTGTTACATGGGCAGCTGACTGGGAGGCAACCCAGTGTGTGTAGGTGCAACTTTTTTTTTTTGGTATTCCTATCTCTCCAAAGTTGGACACTTGCTTGGACGCAAGTGTGAGGAACATTTCTACCCCGGTGTTCAAGCTTTAGTGTGAGGAAGGGAACCTTCCTCAATCTAAATATATCAGGGGAGTCTCAGTTTCTCAATCTTTGTTTCTTATGTTCAGCCTATCATGCTTTTAATGTTTTTTTGATTTGTTAGTATGTGATGTGATGAATGAAATCCTTCGATTCTAGCATATTTTGAAAGGTCTTATCTTGATTTTATTTTGTGGACAATGAGGACATTGCTCCTCTTAAGTGTGAGGAAAAGGTAACCTTTCCCTGAAAATATGCCAGTTGTACTTAATGCCACACTAGTTTTTGATTATTCTCTTGATACAAAGGATAAACTTCTTATAGTGTCAATAAATGTTGAATTTTTGGGTGATAAGTTTTGTGGAAGTTTTGAAATCGAGCCTGATGACAACCTCAAGAATCTTTTTGCTTAAAGTTGTTCGTATGTATTGTTTTCCTCAAATTAATTCTATTTTCACTGAAATCTGTTGAATTTGCTGATTGCTCAAACTAAATTAGTTTGGCTTGGTGACATTGGGAAGGATATGAAAGTTTGGTATTGTTTTCCTCAAATTAATTCTATTTTCACTGAAATCTGTTGAATTTGCTGATTGCTCAAACTAAATTAGTTTGGCTTGGTGACATTGGGAAGGATATGAAAGTTTGGTATGAAGGATAAGGCAAGATACTCCTCTGATCATGAATTTTCTGAACCAAAACAGGCCTCGTTTATCCGATTATTAAGTCCTTGTGGTGCTTCATCACCCATCTACCTAAGGTCTCGTGATCTAGGATAGAAGGCCTAACACTTTTACAAGGATAAAGAGAAAAGTCTAGCGAATGAAAACCAATGTGCGAAAAATAAGAAAAATAATAATGCAAGGATAGGAAAGCCCTTAAAAGTTGAATATTTATTGCAATTTTCCTATTTTGATCATGAGTGTGTGGTGTTGAAAGGTATTACGAAATATGTCATTACTTCACACCCCTTGTCATTCAAAGGTTGAGGAATGAAATTGGTAGAAGATCCTAAGCTATTATATGTTTAGTTTTTGCAATCTAACTTCTCCATGCTTTTATAAATTTTTCTTTTTAACTGTTTGTGAAAACATACAACTGAGAGCAGGATTATTCTTTTGATTACCATTCTGCTTGATTTCCTTCTGCACTTGTTTGATCCTGAGGTTTGATACTACGACCATGGAGTGAGTTTTGTTCTTTATTTGCTTGAGCACAAGCAAAAGCTAAGTGTGAGGAAGTTTGATAAGTGTGAAATATAGAGCCTTTTACGGGTTCAAATTGTCGATTATTCATATTGGTTTGGCTAATATTTCTCACTTATCATATATTTTTCCTATGATTTGTGTTTAGATAATAATTGATCCATTTTATGTTTAAGATGCAGGTAAAAGTCATGGAATTTCATTCTTCACTTCATAAGTTTCACAACGCAACAAACGGGGAGCAAAACGGAGTCCAAACGAAGAATATTGGCCCGGAACAAGTTTTACTCGTTAGGATATTGACATGTCTGAACATACATCCGAACTTTGATGTTCGGACAGAGGTCGAAACTTCCTAAAAATTTGTCCTAACATGCATCCGAACTTCTAAGTTCGGACACTACATAAAGAATTCAAAAATTTACATTTTTAAGAGTTAAAAATGCCTATTTTTGTTATAAAAAGTCACCAAGGGTTGGGGGAACATAGGCATTCACGCCGGATGCCTCTGACAAGGCTCACACGCCTTTCATTCTGATAAAACCACGCTCTCCGACGACGATTGAAGCTCTCGAATCCCTCACCATCAGCACCATCACCTTCCACTCCATTCATCACACAAATCATCATTGTAGTCGAGGAGAATCGTCAGAAGTGAGTCGACGTTCATCTTCAACCTCGCGCCAGCAACCTTTCGAATATGGATAACCAGAGAATTTGGGAGTTTTCTTTTTTACTTAATGAATTCTCTTCCAATTTCCTGTATCAAATTCGTTAACATGTCTGGCTAGTAAGGATTTGCTTTGGGGGAGGGTTGTTTGTATTAGATATGAGTTAGCTTAGTTTTCCTGCAGTTTGAATTTTAGAATATACAGATTGTTTCTAGATTAATGTCAATCCTTCATCTTCTCTAATAATTTTGTGCGTTTATAGAGTTGTTTTGCGAACCCTGTTATGATCATATCAGGTGATTAACAAAAAGTTTGAATTAATCCCAAGATTTGTGGAAAAATGAGTCGAATAGATAATTTTTCCCAGCAAATGCTAACAATTCTTCGCACTGAATCCACCTATATGTGTTTTATGTGTTTCTAGATTAGAACCGGCATGTTCTGATAGGTGAGCTCTTCTTTTGACTAGGATTTAGGATCGAAGCGAGTTTATGAATTGACCAATCCGTTCCCCATAATAAAACTGTAGGTATTGCTAAATTTATCTAGTAAAGAACAACCCAAACCCGGAGTTCCATTCACTTTATCAAACTTATCATTTACTTTCATTAATTGTTCATTTAAATTTTGATTTGCGTTTATTCAATTCAATCACAAAATCAATTCACAACCCCCTAAATTTCCAGTTTTCTTAGGATTAGGCTTACTTCTTCAAGTCCCGAGGATTGATACCCGATTGCTTCTATTTGCTATACTATTGCGACCGGGATTTTTGCAACCTCATAGACTTATTGATTTATTATTTTCTAGGTTTAATTTCTTAGTTTTAGCATATCAATTTCTCTGTTTGCAAAATGGTGCCGTTGTCGGGGACTTGACTTTGTCTAGTCCTTACCCTTGGTTGTCAATTGTTTTTATTTTATTTTGTTTGGTTAATTTTTTTTATTTGAAGTTCAATTTATTTTTAGTTATTTATCTATATTTTATTTTAGTTTCATCAGTTTATTATATTTTATTTCTTTCTAGTTTTTATTTAGTTATAAATTCAATTTGGTGATTCTTAGTTTGGTTATATTTTATGTTATATTCTTGTTTTGTTTTATTTGTTTTCTTAATTTTATTTATCTTTACTTAGTTTTATTTTTAGTTTATTTTATTTCCAGTTATCTCGATATTCATTTATTTGATAGTTTATCAGTTGTTATTTGTTTGGTTTTTCTTAATTTATTTGAACTTGTTTTATTTTTGTTATTTTCTTAATTTACTATTACTCTATTTAATCTTAGTTTATTTTGTTTTAGTAAGTTAATTATTTTTTATTTTATTATATTTAATTTGATTCTATTTATATTCTATTGTTAGTTTATTTTATTTTAGCTATTTCATTAATAGTTATTTCATTTTATTTTATTTATTGTAATTTTATTTTTAGCTATTTTATTATTTTGCCATTTTTTTATTATTATTTATTCTCGTTTTATTTTAGTTCCAATTTTAATTGTGTGGATGCTCATTTGTTTTTGTTTCATTTTATTTTCACTGTTCAGTTTACTTTGTTTTATACTTTCTAACTACTATTGATAATGGCACAGTGGAGCCCCAGTAGTGGCCTTGTTTATTCCATTGGCGCCAGTTCTTCCCGGGCCCTGGATCTCATGATGGAGCATATAGCTGCTAACCAGGCACAATTGAAAACCATAATGAGCAGTATGATGGAGATGCTAAAGCAGCTAACTAAGGGACAAACTCCTGTTTGGGTAGTGGAGCAGATGTCTTCTGGTTCATTTGATCCATTTTCGTCTGATTTGTGCTGCTCGCAGTGTGGGGGTAATCATGAGTTTGAAGATTGCCTTGAAATTGAAGAGATGAGGCGGATTGAGGAGCAATTTGAACAGGAATCATCTTACTAGTAGGATATATATTGTTCGTATTGTGGGGGACCTCATTAGTTCGATGACTGTCTTGAATTTGAAGAGAAATTGTGGTTAAAGAGTCAACGAGACTACCAGCAAAAAATCACTCTTCGACAGCAGGCTTCAATATTGAACAATGTAGTGGAGCAACCTATTGAATTCTCAATTTGCCCTCCCTCTCCACCCTTGGTTCCAGAAAAAGAGAATGTCCACATCCTAGATTTTGTAAGAGAGGACCCACCACTACTCTGCCATTATCATAGTTTCTTTGAGCCTCACCTGCAAAAGGAGAATGTTTACATCCTCCAATTTCAGGAAGAACAACAATCTGCACCTGGTCTTTTGCTTGAGACCCGTTACCGCCAATACCTCCTCAAACACTAGGTTTTGTGGAGTATTTATTTTCCTATTATATTTGTTGAGTAAACATTTTGTTTTGATCAAGGTGGTTTAATCTTGATTGTTGGTCACTTCGTATTCCCGTTGATGCCACTGTCGACTTTTACTTTTGATCCGGGATAACGAAGTAACAATCTAGCCAAAGACTATAAAGATGGGCAGCTGACTGGGAGGCAACCCAGTGTGTGTTGGTGCAACTTTTTTTTGGTATTCCTATCTCTCCAAGGTTGGACACTTGCTTGGACGCAAGTGTGAGGAATATTTCTACCCCGGTGTTCAAGCTTCAGTGTGAGGAAGGGAACCTTCCTCAATCTAAATATATTAGGGGAGTCTCAGTTTCTCAATCTTTGTTTCTTATGTTCAGCCTATCATGCTTTTAATGTTTATTTGATTTGTTAGTATGTGATGTGATGAATGAAATCCTTCGATTCTGGCATATTTTGAAAGGTCTTATCTTGATTTTATTTTGTGAACTATGAGGACAATGCTCCTCTTATGTGTGAGGAAGTGAAGACCTTTCCCTGTAAATATGCCAGTTGTACTTAATGCCACATGAAATACCCAAAACCTAAGTATGCTATGTGAACATCAAGTTATGATGTAATAAGGCTAAAACATGCCTTAGGAAGATTGGTAGACAATTTAAACCAAGGAAAACACAAGAAAACGCCTTAAGGGCAATTTAGGCAAAAATGTGTTCTAAGCTTGGAGTGACCTTGATTAGCACCCAAATATCATTATAAGAACTTATTAACATGATAATGGACATGTTAAATAAACTACCAAAGAAAACCAAGCTCAAAAACAAGCTTAAACACAAAATGTGCTTTAAGACTCCTTAAAGCACCTTTTTGAGAAATTGTCTTAGAAATGAGTTTTGAGTGGCTAAATGCCCATTATTACACCTTAATCAACATGCGTACTAATTAGTATCACATTAGGAAGCCTAAATCAATGGGAAACCAAAACTTTCACGAATATGTGCACTAATTAGTGAATAGTGCTCAAATAGTGCTAGTTTTGACTTAAGTCAACCATAATTAGCTAAATGGCCAAACAAGGCCTTATGTATGTTAATTAGTAAGGGGGGGACGGTTTTTAAGGGGATGAGTCACCATAGACTTCATCAAATAAGAAGAGATAATGTGAAAAAGAACTATTTGTTTTTAAAAGGAAATATCTCACCTTTTAGCTTACCTCTCTCCTCTCTTCTTCATTCCTTTCTTTCTTCCACGGTTTTGTTCTTCTTCTTCTCTCTTTTAAAGCCGTCCAAGCAGCACCCATGGCACCACCACCTTCATTTGTCCATATCTTGCTCATTTTAGCTTCAAATCCAAAACTAAGCATATATTTTTCTTAGTTAGACCAAGGCCTTCCTTCCTATCTTTTCAAAATTTGAAATGCTTCATTTTGGAGCCATGGGAAATCGCCATTAGAGGAGGAAAAACAAGCTTGAGGTGTCAATTAGCTTCTCCATTCTCTTAAGGTAAAGAATATGTAAGAAAAACTAGGTTTCCACCATTTCTTCACATGTCCGAAAAATTCTACTCATGGAGCTTCATTTTTATGCCTTATTCTAGCTTGTTTTCTAGTCTCCAAGGGCTATAGGAGGTCCTCCTTGATTCATATCCAAGCCTACCTTAAGACTTCAAGGTAAAATATTCATTTTAATACCTTAAAACACATTTTTACCCTAGGTATGATTCCTTAAGGTTAGTGTGTTCTTGAGCACTCGTTAGAGTTATTGTGGATTGATTAGAACATTGGCAAGGAAATCTAAGTTGGTGGCCGAAAATTAAACAAGGAAAACCAAGGAGAAGGGTGTGAGGAGAAGCTTGGAAAAACATGGTAAATCACTTACCTTAAGGTGGTTTAAGGTTTAAGGGGTGGTATCTAGATAAGTACTAATGTGGCTTAAGCTTACATTATGTAATGGGTTATATAACCTAGGAAAAAGAATTTAAACAAGCTTGTGAACTTGTGACTAAGAAGCCAATGGGAATGAGATGGTAAGATAAGTATAAGGTGAATTATGAGAACACTTATATTGCTATGGGAGCACTGTTGTGTGTATTCATAGGTTGAAAGCTTTTATATGTGGGAAATTTAGTGTTTAAGTTTAAGTCATTTAAGGGCCTAAGAGCCATGTCATTTAAGAGCCTTGGTGCTATGCAATTTAAGATTATTGCACTATATTGAGTTTATTATGAATGAGTTGGTTTGGGTGAGAAAGTATGATGAGAAAGGATTTAATGTGTGTGAGATGATTGAATGAGAAAAACAATGCACTTGGGAATGATAATATACTAGAGAAGCTATGTCGAAATTTGAGTAGGAAACAAAGTGTTTAAGTGATTGTGGTGAATTAATATGACCTAGGATTTACTAGGGATCATTAAAAGGAATTTGAGTGGTAATGAGTTAACAAAGGAGTTCTTGAGGTTTAGAATGGCCTAAAGTTGTCTAGGAGGAATTAGAGGTTACATGGGTTTATTAAACACACCAAAATCATGTGATGAGGAATGCTAATACTTGAGCAAAAATCTGGAGGAAATGGTGTATGATGTCTTAAGATGATTTAGATATGAATTATAGAATATAACAATGAGAGTTTTGGGTAGCTTGTGTAAGTGGTGAAGATGCTAGTGGTGGGTAAATTAAGGTTCTAGTTTTAATGGTAAGGAGAGGACTTGGGTGATGGAAGAGAAAATTGTAAGAGGATGTTGTAAAAGGTCAAGGAAAATGACTAGGAATGTATAAGGGTGTTTAACCATGAGCATTGTGAGTAAACTGAGTAAAGGAGGTAGAAATGCCTAAGGAGGGTGTAGGATGGTCGAGGTATATGAAGAACAATGTTAAGATGTTAAGAGGATGGAAAGAAATGTATTGGCATGTTCAAGAGTTTAGGAGTAATGAGTAACAAATGGAAAGGAGAGATTTGTGCATGGAGATGCAAGGTAACCTTGGAAAGTTAGTAAAGGAAAAATAGATGATTAATGGTGTTTGAGGAGTAGTTATATTGGTTGAAAGGAAACACTAAGGTTAGTTGGAGTTTAAGACAAAATTTAAATATTGGAAGTGTAAGGAATTAAGTTATAAGTGTTAAGAGTTTTTATAAGGAATTTGGTGAAAGATTAAGAAACTTGGTATGAGTTGGGTGGATGAATTAAGAGGGTTTTAAGGTGTTAAAATGATGTTAAAACATGTTATAATACTTGTGGAGAGGTTAGGAAAAGATTGGATAAGAATTGAGGTTGAACAAAGGTCAAAAACTACAATTCTGGACACATTTTGTGTTGGTCCGGGTTTGTAAGCAAGTACACAAACCCGGACCACACTGAAAACATGGCAGATAGTATTGTCTGTGGATGGTCTGGGTTTATAACCCAGTACACATACCCGGACCAAGTGAAAAACAAGGCAGAAACTCTAGCCGAGAGATGGTCCGGGTTTGCAACCTCGGACACAAACCCGGACCACTCTAAAATGGCTCCAGAAAGTTTAAAAATGGGGTTTTAAGGTTGGGACTTGTTTGGTAATGATATTATAAGATTGTTAGGACATAATTAAAGACATATAATGGTCATTAGGGGCATAAACAAGCTTAAGAAAGAATGAGAAGTAAATAACATAAGGGGTTAAGTTTAAACTACAATGGCTTAGTGGTATTAAGTTGGAAATCATTAGTGATTAAATAAGCTAGGTTAATTAAAAGTAATTAACCACCCAATTCAATCAATGTTTTAGGGTTTGAGAATTTGGACTCTGGAGGAGAGTAAGCAACCGAACAACCAATGGTGAATGGTACAGTCTTTCTTGTGACCTGCTTGCTAACGAGGTGTTCCTCGGCTTGCGTGCTATCTGTTTATGTGTGCCGGCTAAACAAGATAAAGCATGCAACCGAAATATTGTGTTATTTGTATTGTTGTGTGATGTTTGAAAACTAACACAACTTACCGTGAGAACTTACTAACTAATGTTTATTAAAGAATTATGTGAGATAATGGAACACTCCCTAATATTAGTTTGTTAATAACCGAAAGAGGTTTAACCAACAAACATTGTCTTGTGACTTCTACTAACTGGAACTTGGGGGGAGTGAGGAATCCGGGACTGACTCCGGTCATGCATGTTAAGGAAAGGGGGTCGGTATCTAAAGCAGATCCGACTTCCACTTAAGGACTTGTCTTCGGACTTGTTGCCTAGGGTCGAATGTCGGCTCAGCTACATTGGATATCCAATCCAAGGAAGGAGGCATTAAGATGGTGAGGTAGGATCACCTAAATCCTAAATTTTAAGATAAGTTGCTTATTCAACTAATGGAGTTAATAGCTCATTGGCTAGGGTTGCTTTGACCCGACAAAAATAAACATTGAGATAAGATACAACCATTTCTATTTAAAGAACGGTTTGTATTCTAAGACTGAGATAAGCTACAACCATTTCTATTTAAAGAACGGTTTGTATTCTAAGACTGAGATAAGCTACAACCATTCTATTTAAAGAATGGTTAGTTTTCTAAGACTAAGATAAGGATTAAGATTGAGGTAAGATAAGGTTGGACTATGATTAAGTGGAAAAATAACTTAAAGAGTTAAATAATTGACCCACTAATTAAAGGAACGCATTTAAGTCATTCATTGTGTCTGAACTTTGATTGTTCATATTAGGCTTGTTATTTATTGCACTTTCTATTATGTTGTGCATCTAATCAACCTCCATGCTATCGACAATTAGTCGTCGTAGCCACGTTAGCTTGGGGGCCATGAGAGGATCGTACCAGCAATTTTGCTGACCCCCTGAAATACCCCGACCTTAAATATGGCGATTAAATTATCCTAATAGGTATTTAAGAGCCTAATAATGCTTAAGTAATATTGGTAAGGAAAAATAAATCCAAAAGAAATAAAGAACCGCTTAAAAGCGGGAAACGCTAAATAAGCGTTAAATAACCATAGGAGGTATGAAACCTCGGTTAGCGTATTGTAAGGATTCTAAAGGCTTAATTAAGTCTAAATAAATACTAGGGAACAAATCCCGAAGAAAACGGATCCTTGAAATGGATTAAAATCACTAACGAACATTAAAGCACGTTTTTCGAGGTAACCGGGAAAACATGTCTTTAAACGGGTCAAATAGACTCGTAACAATTTTGGTCGACTAAATAATCATTAATAAATATTAGTGAAGCTTTAGAACCAATAAAATAAATAAAATGAGAAATTAATAAAAACCGTCAAAAACGGGAAGTTGTGGGGTAGAAACATAAATAACCAAAACTTATGTGTCCAATATTGTAAATAGAGTTTCAAATCCCCCATGGTCTGTGTGTGTGTCCGATTTTTCCCCCCTCACACACTCACCTATCTTCCTTATTTACAAAACAACAAAATATCCAAAAGCAAAAAGTAACTACTACTTTACTTACCTATTCTCTCTCCTACTCTCTATTCTCCCTCATTCTCGTACAGCACACTCACCTCCTCCTCTCTGTTTCTCTTCTTCCCCAACCGGCAACAATGGAGGAATAAGAAACCCCCACAAAACTCTACCTTCTCTCTTCTTGTTACTCCCTCAAATCTCCTCCAAAAATTACAAAATTTGTACCATTGGAATCCTCTCATCAAGGAGAGTATTTCCCTCTTTCCAAAATTCAAAAACAACAACTTTCATCTCCATGGTTATGGAGCATATGGAGCTTCAAGACCACCATTAGAACCACCTCATTCTCCTTGTTCTTGTGAGGTAAAAATCTTCTTGAAAACTCCATCTTTTTCTAGCCTTATGGGCAAAACGAATTTAGGCTAAAACCATTGTTGGTTCTCTTGTGCTGTAGCCGATTTTGGCCTCTTGGAAGGGGTGGAAATATTGTTCTTGAGCTAACCAAGCATCACTCATACCCTTGGAAGGTAATACATTCCTAAACCCTAGAAATTTGCATTAAAACTCGAATGATGCCTAGGGGTAGTTTAGTATTAAAATGATGTGAAAAAAATGTGTGTTGTAGTGTTAGAATACGGTTTACAAAACCGGTGGGAAGAGAAAAGAAAAGGAAGAAGGAAAGAAGAAAGAAGGAGAAAGGAAATCTAGAAGAGAAACAAGGTAAGGATACTCACCTTTGTGTTGCTTTGTAAATGAGTATGTAACAGATTTTTAGAAATGAAAATGTGTATTGTAAAAGGGTAATGCATTGGTAGTGTAATGTGTAGGAGAATATAAGTATTTTGAAGCCTTAAAAGATATGTTAAAACTTGTTAAAACAGATTGGGAATGATGTGGTTGAGTGTAGGAATTTTTATGAGTGTTTTAGTATTGGTATTGTAGAATTGGAGTTTTGGGTATTTGTGGACTAGTATGTGAATGGTAGGCCTTGGAGCCAAACGTAATGTGTATGTGTATTGGGGTTGTTGGTTGATGGAAATATTGATGTATTGGTAATGTATTGATTTCTGGTAGGACCCTTGTAAGGGTGTGGCTAGATTAAGAATGACTTGGTGAATGGGAGAACCAAGGTGTGTATTGGGATTTAGTAGAGACGATTTAGTAACTAAGGAGTAGTAGTTGTGGTAAGAGAATAAGAAGAGGTAAAATCTGTAGCATAGGGTATTGAAATGTGTTGGAGAATCAAGGAAGAATTAGTATGAAGGATTTAGTAAAAAGAGTATTGTACTGAGTAAGACTTAGGTTGAGTATAATGCAAATGAGGCTATAGAAGAGCCATAGGAATAATGGGAAGAGGAAATGAAAAATCTGTAGCATTTATTGGAGAAGGAAACATGGGTAACAGGAAGGAAAACTCTAAGTAATTGGGTGATGTAACAGAATTTTATAGAGGAGGATTAGACTAGTTTAAAATGCCTAATCAATGTTAAAACATGTTAGATTTAGATGTAGAAAAATAAGAAAGAGATTGGTAGAAGTTTAGAATTTATACAAGCTCAAAAACTTACATATATTACCATACTGCAACTAGTCCGGGTTGCAAACCAGAATGCAAACCCGGACTAGCCATAAAATTAGACAGAATAAGTTGCAGAGGGATGATCCGGGTTTAAAACCAAGAGGCTAACCCGGAACATCCCAAAAAAATACCCGTAGCTTTCTCGAAATACATTTCCGGGTTTGGAAGTAGTATGTAAACCCGGAACAATGCAAAAATCCACCGAGAGCAAGTATCTGTATTGGTCCGGGTTTGAAATAGGGAAACAAACCCGGAACACACATTTCTAACCCGTAAGTTGCTCCAGTGGGTTGGTCGGGTTTGTAAACCCGGACACTAACCCGGAACATGCCAAAAATTGTACAGAATGTGTTCTAAGCTTAGGTAAGGATGGGTAATGATGGGTATGATATTATAGATGATTAAGACATAATTAATGATGTTTAAAGGTCATTAAGGCCATAAACAGCTTAGAAGATAATTTTAAGTAAGTAACTAAGTATAAGTATTTGGACAACCATGAATTACTAAGTACCAAGCAGGAAATGTTAGTAAGTATGAGTTAGGGAACTAGTAAGAGTACAAGTAAAGAAATTGTAGATAGTTAATCATTCATTTGCATGTATGTCTTAGGATTTGGTTTGTGACATCGAAGGACGTTTGGAAAACCGTACGACGGTGAACGGTATGATTTCTTCATGCCCTGTATCCTAATCTGGTTACCCCGATTTGTGTGCTTATTTGATCACCTAATAAGATAAATGCATGAATCGGACTATATTGCACCTACTTGTGCTTGTTTACATTGTTCTTGATGTTTGTCTTGAACAATAGTTTGTATAATTCATGAAACATATGAATGATGATGGTGTATCATACTTGTATATTGTAATGTTTTGTATGTAAGTGTATATGGGTATTGTATTGTGGCTTGGATGTTGACTTGTACTAATTCCTAACTATCTAACTCCTAACTTAAGTGAGTAAATTGGAATGAGTACAAGTCCGATATAGCTTCGGCCACGCGTGAGGATGCGGAGTCACAAGAGGTTGGCTGCAATTCCTGACTCTTAAACTGGTCCGCGGCCCAAATCCCTTAAATGGGTAGCATCCCGGATTGGTGAGTCAAGTAAATCCCGGAGGTGGGACGGAGTAGTCCCCAGGGCCGGAGGTCCGACGACTTAACTGAGTAAGAGTAAGTAAGTATGGATCCGTAAGTATGTATGAGTATGTATGCGTAAGTATGAGGTAATGAGTAAAAGAGTAATCTCCACCCGATTAACCCGGGTGGACCAATGAAGCTAACAGAATTGTATATTGTGTATAATGAGTATGTGTATTTCGGAAGAAGGTAAGTATGTATTGGATGGTTTATTGTATTCCTTGTATGTAATGTATGTAGTATGTATGCTTGCGTAAGTATTGTTGTATTGTGTATAAGAGCATGTATGCATGTATGTTTGAATGAAATCAACCGCATGTATTCGACCAAGTGGTCGGCGTACCCTCACTAGTACGCGGGGTATGCGGTTATCATGCTCGGCGAAAGCTGACCCCTTCGGGGACATTTTTTAGTGTGCAGGTACCCGAAGCGAATGTGGTCAAGGCACGAGACCGGCGACTACATTGGATAGTAGTAGTAGAATGTAGAGGTGTATCAACTAGCACACCCCTGTATTTAGAAAGTAATGTAGTAGTGAGGAATGGGTAGTAAGTAGTCTCTTAGGGTGTATGTATGAACTTGGAAGGGATATGATAATTGTATAAGGATCCTAGTAGACTCGGTTAAGTATATTGTATTGTATGGATTGAAGAGGAGTAAGTACTGAATGGAGTATTGTTGTAATTGATTGATGAATGGAGTATGTATTCTAGATGCGTAGTACTCGGGATTCCGGTCCATCAACCGATGCTGTATGTAGAGGTAGTAGCCTGTTAGTCACGTGGGTGACTAACGGCATTGTATCACCCATTGTATGTAAGTATATTTCCGCTGCGTGTATCTGATATATATGGAGATTGGACGGTAAGCACTGTACTAATGGTAGGGGTGTTACACCCCCTTTGGTGGCTTTTTTTACTACGCAGGTGAACGTTATAAGGCGGCCGTCATGAGAGTAAGATGCGGTAGACCTGTTATGGGTTAAGTGTGGCCTACGAGTTGTGCATGTACACTCGTATGGTATTTTGAGTTAGTAAGTTGTATAGGATGTGAGGGGATTGTAAAAATGATAGGTATTTGGTTAAGACTTGTAAGTACTAATGTTCGGTATATTCTGATAGTCAGACCGTGGCAAGGTCCTGGAATGTATTTGAATCCGCTGCAACGTTTGTATATATGGTGATAAGTTAACGATAACCACGATTGGATCGAGATGGGGTGTTACAAAAAGTGGTATCAGAGCGTAGTTACGCTCTGATGACTAGGAATTACCGAACTTAGGAGAATACTGAGGTTGAGTTATGGGTTAAGGGTTGAGAGATAGAGTGAGAGGTGCGTTAGTTAGGACTTCCCGGTGTTTACCGGATATCCATAGTACCTAAGCCCGCCCTCCACATCCCTTGCTTGAATTATGGGGAACAAATGCCAGAGAGAAGAAAGCCTTTTCTTACTCGGGGAAACCCGACCTGGTAGTTAGTTAACAGTAAGCAATACGAGAAACATCTTGTTGTACAACAGTTTACGAGAACTTGGAACATTTTATCTGGAGCGCAGCTGTGAAACAGGCGCTACCAAGGGTATTCTATCAAAAAGGGAACGGAAATTACCGGCAACATGGGTCGACATGCTACGCAGTCGAGTTACACCGCAATACCAATGATAGGAAAAGCACTACGAGTGCAATGGATAGGAAACGATAAGCGATATGAGTACCGGACAGTAGTCCGAGTGAGCATAGCAGTGGGATTATACATCACATGGGAATTAAGACGACCGAAAGGTCCAATTAGAAACGGGAACTCCAAACCCCATACAATGAGAAAGATTACAAAACCTGGCTGACATAGCGCATACGACGATAAATACACATACAAACTGTATACCGGAATAGGACTACGATGTAGTGCCTAAAGGGGGATCATTACTTAGTAACCCCGACATATTGTGTGGAAACGGGAGCGAGGATTAAGACGCAAGAAAAACAAGGGGATTCCCTAAGAAAGAGGAACGCCCTGACAAATGATAGTGCTGTCACACCAACAAGGAAACTGCCGGATGGCTAGTTATCCAAATAAGAGAACATCGAAGTAGTCCCGAGGACTGCCAAAGACATAGAAATTAGGTGGAAGTACCCCCACTGACGTGCTCGGCACCGGTAGCTCATCTTGCATGGCGCACTTGTCATAGCAAGTGCTACCACGGTTAAGCTACACGGAAAGCCATCATGGCGAGATAGGAGAACGCTGCAGTTGTAATACATATTAACACCGGATTGTAAATCCATAAGAACCAGAGAATAAGACCTTGGAAAGGCCCGACGGCCTGACCATGATGAGATGAAGTGACACACCAGTCAGCCGGGAGCTGAACTTGGACGAAATACTAAACGATATAAATATTAGCAACGGTACAACCTACTACAGTAACAACTGACAGTACGGTAAGAACACTAAACCCGGATCTCAAAGAGAAGAAAGTAAGAGACCGCTCAGTAATCCTAGCAAAGCATTATGTAAGTAACAACATACAAGGCATGTATCAAGAGATACAATAAAGGTAGTCGACAAAATTACTTCCAACAGGAACGGAATAGAACTCCCGAGATGACCATTAAGAACACCAATAACAACAATCTTCGTTGAATATGTTAGTAAACCCCAGAAACAGGGATAGAGGAAATGAACTTAAGCTATAACCTACTAAGGGTTAAGGACATACAATTCCGACAGAGGAAAGCTCAGAGGACTACCTCCATAGAGCGGGCATAGTCGAGCCGAACAAACTGATAAATGAAAGTTAGTATTGTTGCCTAACTCGTTAACACCTAAGTATGATTAATCATCAACGGGTGGCATAGTCAACGAGAGTTAAACAAAGCGTTGAGATGGAATCACATGATAGCCTAGATAAATATCTAACTTAGATACTGTATGGCAGATGCCTAATACGAACTGATCCATAATTGTTAAGAGGAGCAAGTATATGGAAACGACAGAATTGTCACAGACACTGGTTAGCGCCAGATCACCTGAACGAACTTCCATAGTGGGAAGCAGGATGCAGCAACTTACCAGGAAACCCAGTACTAAATTTAACATGTAACCTAACGGTTGATAGAATTCAAAGAGCTAGAATCTTATGAGGATAACCTACAGATGAGTAAGAGTAGAAGGAGTGAACCGAGCACCAGCTCTCACCCAAGCACTAAGAGCCTACGAGACAAGGATGTTAACCACATCAGAGCCCGAGGCACAGTAAGTTATAAGAGAGCTTATTCAAGCCATGAAGGAACCATGATTTGTAGATGTGAACGATTACCAAACCTGTAAGTTAGTTGTGGAAAACGTTGCCAAGGAAGGGCACCAATGAGAATAATAAGATAGCACATTGTCAGGGGCGGAGAACGAACCATTCCTTTTAGGGTGGGGATACCTCTCCTTGTTGTGAGGCCATGAGTGGGAATAAACCCCTCAAAAAGGGTTTTCACTTATTAGAGTTATAATACGCTTTTGTTAGAGAAGGGAAACTTTAAACCTTGAGCTTACCTTAGAACATACCAGATACACTTGAGAATAAGGGAGGCTGCAGAGAAAGACCTCATATCCAACACCCAGGATTTAAGAATCAGTAATCGTTAGAGATAAACATTGTAAGTGCACAATATGGCACGTCAAGTGACCAATGCTCAAAAGATCTTGTGATTCAACGGATGACTTCTTCAGTAACCGGTTAAATTACATAGTAAATTACATCATAAAGGATGAAAGAATGTGAGAGAAATTATCCTACTTACAAACCTGATATTGATGCAGAACACCTTTATATTAAGAGATAACAATTTTACAACACGGTACAGCAACTGCCATACACCGAAATTAGAGAACTCCCAGTGTGTGTTTACACCAGGAAGGGATCGAGTATAAGATAAGATGATAGATTAAGGGATTGAGGAGTTGCACCATCAATGGGCAACAGAGTAAAGGCCAACTACCATGCTAGTAGTGGTCGGGAGCACAATATTTAAATAAGGGGACTAAGTCATGGTGCGCAGTAAAGCGACGATCATACATAAACCGTCAGATATTGACACAAAGACAATTATATCTATGAGCTAAGACCGATATCAGTCAGGGAATTAGATGGTAGACGAACTGTGCGTTGATGCCTGTAGTCTAGGCAGTGTGAGGTAAGATTTCACAAGAAGCACACTTTCCATTCCTTAAGGAACTGGAAGTGCGTTCCTAGTAGATCAAAATATGAGAAACAAGATAAGAGGCTCTATGGAAAGAGACCTCAGTTACTAAGAGACTGAGTTAGTACGGGATACAGAAAGGAGCTAAAGCATACCATACCCAAGAACATAGTAAATGAATTTCCCTTGATTAAGTTCAAGAAGAACAATAAGTGTTATTATGGAACGATGAAAGAGGAGATCACCACCGGAATACTTCATAATTAGCAATAGCTAAACGTGTGACGGACACTACGAGTTTAGTAAAATGAGATGTGGGACGACTGCACCCCACAGGGGCTTGCAGGTCTGGCAGGCTCATTTATGAGTTAGTCGGGTAAGTAGTAATGTATCAGTAGGGTACCCCATGCATGTAGACGAGTGGTGTAAGGAACACGGGAAGTAGTCGACTCCGTACCACGGACAACGACGCAAGATCAAACAACAGCAACTACTACCACAAATAGTCGAAGAGAAGGAATTCAGTTGAACCAACAACACAAAGAAATCAGAGAACAAATAATTAAGGACTATCAAGTGCGAAGAGCACGGATTGTTAAGTATAGACATTAGACATGTCTTAAGACATAAGAGATTAAACTGTAAAGCGCAATAAGCACTAAACAATAGTTTCAGATTAAGAATCATCCTCAGACCAAAGGTCAGTTGGAATGAACGATTTAGACACTTGAGAAAACACTAAGAGTACGAACATTAGATCTTCAGGGAGAATGGATAGACGAGTTATAACTCATTAAGGCCATGTATATATAAAGATAACACGTTTCCACTGAGAGACCAATATTCCTAAACTGTAAGGAGGCAGAAGGATATACAATACCATAAAAGGATAAGAAAGGCAAACTAAGCCTAAGGTTATCGGAGTCACGCAGCGGAAGCTAGAAGATTAGTACCTTTGAGATTAGACCAAACTAAGTAAAGAAAATGGTATAAGAGCCGTTAAGAATCCTCGATACAGAGACTAAGCCATTAACATAGTTATGACCCTCTGATCGAATTATAAGTGAGATAAATTACATGGAAGCTAGAATGCTTGGAGAGAATTAGACATCTTGAACCTATGTTCAAGAATGATATAATGTTGATTATGTGGGCGTAATCCATTTTAAGGGGGGTAGAGCGAAAACCACTTAGCGTATGTTTATGTATTGAGTACTTAAACTACGCTGTGCATAGCACAAAAGAATTTGAGAATTTGTTTCACATAAACATTTTAAGATTAATTATGGTTATTACGCACGGTATATGCGAATACCATACATATTAAGTACCTATCTTGTTAACTCCGGTGTGAGTACAAGTTAAGAGAATTAGTGAAGAGGATTAAGGAGACTTAAGGAATAAGGAATAATGAGATATGAGTTGATATGGAAGTGTGTGTGAGATAAAAATAAGATAACACTATAGGACATTATTTGATATGGGTATGAGGAAGGAAATAGTAATGCTATGAAGTATAAGATGATGAGAATTGGTATGGAATTGATATAGAACTTAGTAGGAATGAGAATCCTGCGGTAATTACTAAGAGATGATTTAGGAATGTTTGATGGACTTAGTCCACACCTTGGAGATGTATTGATTACGACTAGAAAGACTAACAAGATAGAAAATTGGAAATGAGTGAATTATTTGATGTTTGAAAATGATGTGGGAGGTGGAACTTGATTTTCTAGGGATAAAGGGAAACCGAACACAAATTGGGGTGGAAGGATAGTTCAACACTGATGCTGGTCACATCAGGGTTGGATGATTCCTGAAACTCCCTATTAGTGGTCACAATTTAATCACGCTAAGGATAGAGGTTTTAGGATAAAATGAAATTGGATTTGGTTGTATTTTCAACTAGGGGAATTATTCCTCACTTGACCTCGTAAAAAGGATTTCCTTTTTACTGAGTCTCGCCCATGAAGTCGAGGACGCATGAGCCTTTGTCTTCGGACCGGTGAAATGGAGACAACAGAGTTGTTTTGTATTCTGGCCCATGGTGGCGAGGACGAATGAGCCTTTGTCTACGGACCGGTGACATGGGAGAATAAGACGAAAATTATGTGATTGTTTTAATCATCAAAAGGAACAAAGGGAATTTTGAGTGCTATACATGCTTAAGCATGTTGTGTGATATTTGAGTATAAGAATATGATAGAACTAATGAGTCAATAAGATTATGTACATATAAGTGTGATATGTATGATCTATGGAATGAGGTAAGACATGTATTCTAATAAGATAGGATGCATGGGAACTTTGGGGACAAAGTTCTTTTAAGGGGGGTAGATTAAAATAACCCAAACCTAAGTATGCTATGTGAACATCAAGTTATGATGTAATAAGGCTGAAACATGCCTTAGGAAGATTGGTAGACAATTTAAACCAATGAAAACACAAGAAAATGCCTTAAGGGCAATTTAGGCAAAAATGTGCTCTAAGCTTGGAGTGACTTTGATTAGCACCCAAATATCCTTATAAGACCTTATTAACTTGCTAATGGACATGTTAAATCAACTACCAAAGAAAACCAAGCTCAAAAACAAGCTGAAACATAAAATGTGCTTTAAGACTCCTTAAAGCACCTTTTTGAGAAATTGTCTTAGAAATGAGTTTTGAGTGGCTAAATGCCCATTATTACACCTTAATCAACATGTGTACTAATTATTATCACATTAGGTGGCCTAAATCAATGGGAAACCAAAACTTTCACGAATATGTGCACTAATTAGTGAATAGTGCTCAAATAGTGCTAGTTTTGACTTAAGTCAACCTTAATTAGTTAAATGGCCAAAAAGGCCGTATGTATGTTAATTAGTAAGGGGGGACAGTTTTTAAGGGGATGAGTCACGATAGACTTCATCAAATAAGAAAATAAGAAGAGATAAAGTGAAAAAGAACTATTTGCTTTTAAAAGGAAATATCTCACCTTTTAGCTTACCTCTCTCCTCTCTTCTTCATTCCTTTCTTTCTTCCACGGTTTTCTTCTTCTTCTTATCTGTTCTAAATCTGTCCAAGCAGCACCCATGGCACCACCACCTTCATTTGTCCATAACTTGCTCATTTTAGCTTCAAATCCAAAACTAAGCATAGATTTCTCTTAGTTAGACCAAGGCCTTGCTTCCTATCTTTTCAAAATTTGAAATTCTTCATTTTGGAGCCATGGGAAATCGCCATTAGAGGAGGAAAAACAAGCTTGAGGAGTCCATTAGCTTCTCCATTCTCTTAAGGTAAAGAATATTTAAGAAAAACTAGGTTTCCACCATTTCTTCACATCTCTGAAAATTTCTACTCATGGGGCTTCATTTTTATGCTTTGTTCTAGCTTGTTTTCTAGTCTCCAAGGGCTAGAGGAGGTCCTCCTTGATTCATATCCAAGCCTACCTTAAGACTTCAAGGTAAAATATTCATTTTAATACCTTAAAACACATTTTTAACCTGGCTATGATTCCTTAAGGTTAGTGTGTTCTTGAGCACTCATTAGAGTTATTGTGGATTGATTAGAACATTGGCAAGGAAATCTAAGTTGGTGGCCGAAAATTAAACAAGGAAAACCAA
The DNA here is from genome assembly GCA_023374045.1 of Limonium bicolor. Taxonomy (NCBI): domain Eukaryota; kingdom Viridiplantae; phylum Streptophyta; class Magnoliopsida; order Caryophyllales; family Plumbaginaceae; genus Limonium; species Limonium bicolor. The sequence continues at coordinate 43,871,331 of CM041776.1, read as the reverse complement.
GGAGAAGAGTGTGAGGAGAAGCTTGGAAAAACAAGGTAAATCACTTACCTTAAGGTGGCTTAAGGTTTAAGGGGTGGTATCTAGATAAGTACTAATGTGGCTTAAGCTTACATTATGTAATGGGTTATATAACCTAGGAAAAATAATTTAAACAAGCTTGTGAACTTGTGACTAAGGAGCCAATGGGAATGAGATAGTAAGATAAGTATAATGTGAATTATGAGAACACTTATATTGCTATGGGAGCATTATTGTGTGTATTCGCAGGTTGAAAGCTTTTATATGTGGGAAATTCAGTGTTTAAGTTTAAGTCATTTAAGGGCCTAAGAGCCATGTCATTTAAGAGCCTTGGTGCTATGCAATTTAAGATTATTGCACTATATTGAGTTTATTATGAATGAGTTGGTTTGGGTGAGAACGTATGATGGGAAAGGATTTAATGTGTGTGAGATGATTAAATGAGAAAAACAATGCTTTGGGCATGAATAACATACTAGAGAAGCTACGGCGAAAGGTGAGTAGAAACAAAGTGTTTAAGTGATTGTGATGAATTAATATGACCTAGGATTTACTAGGTATCATTAAAAGGTATTTGAGTGGTAATGAGTTAACAAAGGAGTTCTTAAGGTTTAGAATGGCCTAAAGTTGTCTAGTAGGTAATTAGAGGTTAGGTGGGTGTATTAAACACACCAAATCATGTGATGAGGAATGCTAAGACTTGAGCAAAAATCTGGAGGAAATGGTGTATGATGTCTTAAGATGATTTTGATATGATTAGAGAATATAACAATGAGAGTTTTGGTAGCTTGTGTACTGGTGAAGATGCTAGTGGTGGGTAAATTAAGGTTCTAGCTTTAATGGTAAGGAGAGGACTTGGGTGATGGAAGAGAAAATTGTAAGAGGATGTTGTAAAAGGTCAAGGAAAATGACTAGGAACGTATAAGGGTGTTTAACCATGAGCATGGTGAGTCAACTGAGTAAAGGAGGTAGAAATGCCTAAGGAGGGTGTAGGATGGTCGAGGTATATGAGAACAATGTTAAGATGTTAAGGGGATGGAAAGAAATGTATTGGCATGTCCAAGAGTTTAGGAGTAATGAGTAACAATGGAAATGAGAGATTTGTGCATGGAATGCAAGGTAACCTTGGAAAGTTTAGTAAAGGAAAAATAGATGATTAATGGTGTTTTGAGGAGTAGTTATATTGGTAGAAAGAAACACTAAGGTTAGTTGGAGTTTAAGACCAAATTTACATATTGGAAGAGTAAGGAATTAATTTATAAGTGTTAAGAGTTTTTTAAGGAATTGGGTGAAAGATTAAGAAACTTGGTATGAGTTGGGTGGATGAATTAAGAGGGTTTTAAGGTGTTAAATGATGTTAAAACATGTTAGAATACTTGTGGAGAGGTTAGGAAAAGATTGGATAAGAATTGAGGTTGAACAGAGGTCAAAAACTACAATTCTGGACACATTTTGTGTTGGTCCGGGTTTGTAAACAGGTACACAAACCCGGACAACACAAAAACATGGCAGATAGTATTCTCCGTGGATGGTCCAGGTTTATAACCCAGTACACATACCCGGACCAAGTGAAAAGCAAGGCAGAAACTCTAGCCGAGATATGGTCCGGGTTTGCAACCTTGGACACAAACCCGGACCACTCTAAAAAGGCTCCAGAAAGTTTAAAAATGGGTTTTAAGGTTGGGACTTGTTTGGTAATGATATTATAAGATTGTTAGGACATAATTAAAGACATATAATGGTCATTAGGGGCATAAACAAGCTTAAGAAAGAATGAGAAGTAAATAACATAAGGGGTTAAGTTTAAACTACAATGGCTTAGTGGTATTAAGTTGGAAATCATTAGTGATTAAATAAGCTAGGTTAATTAAAAGTAATAACCACCCAATTCAATCAATGTTTTAGGGTTTGAGAATTTGGACTTCGGAGGAGAGTAAGCAACCGAACGACCAACGGTGAACGGTACAGTCTTTCTTGTGACCTGCTTGCTAATGAGGTGTCCCTCGGCTTGCGTGCTATCTGTTTATGTGTATCGGCTAACAAGATAAAGCATGCAACCGGAATATTTTTTATTTGTATTGTTGTGTGATGTTTGAAAACTAACACAACTTACCGTGAGAACTTACTAACTAATGTTTAGTAAAGAATTGTGTGAGACTAAAGAACACTCCCTAATATTAGTTTTGTTAATAACCGAAAGAGGTTTAACCAACAAACATTGTCTTGAGACTTCTACTAACTGGAACTTGGGGGAGTGAGGAATTCGGGACTGACTCCGGTCATGCATGTTAAGGAAAGGGGATCGGCATCTAAAGCAGATCCGACTTCCGCTTAAGGACTTGTCTTCAGACTTGTTGCCTAGGGTCGAATGTCGGCTTAGCTACATTGGATATCCAGTCCAGTAGGTTGGAGGCATTAAGATGGTGCGGTAGGATCACCTAAATCCTAAATTTTAAGATAAGTTGTTTATTCAACCAATGGAGTTAATAGCTCATTGGCTAGGGTTGCTTTGACCCGACAAAAATAAACATTGAGATAAGATACAACCATTTATATTTAAAGAACGGTTTGTATTCTAAGACTGAGATAAGCTACAACCATTTCTATTTAAAGAATGGTTTGTTTTCTAAGACTTAGATAAGGATTAAGATTGAGGTAAGATAGGTTGGACTGTGATAAGGGGAAACATAACTTAAAGAGTTAAATAATTGACCCACTAATTAAGGGAACGCATTTAGTTGTTCATTGTGCATCTAATCAACCTCCATGCTATCGACAATTAGTCGTCATTGCCACGTTAGCTTGGGGGCCATGAGAGGATCGTACCAGCAATTTTGCTGACCCCCTTTGGGGCTGTTTTTACTACGCAGGTGAACATCAGAAGGCGACCATCATGAGAGTAAGATGGGGAGACGTGTTACGGGTTAAGTGTGGCCTACGAGTTGTGCATGTACACTTGTATGGTATTTTGAGTTAGTATTTGTATAGGATGTGAGGGGATTGTAAAAATGATAGGTATTTGGTTAAGACTTGTAAGTACTAATGTTCGTATATTCTGTTAGTCAGACCGTGGCAAGGTCCTGGAATGTATTTGAATCCGCTGCAAACGTTTGTATATATGGTGACAAGTTTGCGATAACCACGATTGGATCGAGATGGGGTGTTACAAAAAGTGCTATCAGAGCGTAACTACGCTCTGATGACAAGGAATTACCGAACTTAGGAGATTACTGAGGTTGAGGTTAGTTATGGGTTAAGGTTGAGAGATAGAGTGAGAGGTGCGTTAGTTAGGACTTCCCGGTGTTTACCGGATATCCATAGTACCTACCTAAGCCCGCCCTCCACATCCCTTGCTTGAATTATGGGGAACAAATGCCAGAGAGAGAAAGCCTTTTCTTACTCGGGGAAACCCGATCTGGTAGTTAGTTAACAGTAAGCAATACTAGAAACATCTTGTTGTACAACAGTTTACGAGAACTTGGAACATTTTATCTGGAGCGCAGCTGTGAAACAGGCGCTACCAAGGTATTCTATCAAAAAGGAACGGAAATTACCGGCAACATGGGTCGACATGCTACGCAGTCGAGTTACACCGCAATACCAATGATAGGAAAGCACTACGAGTGCAATGGATAGGAAAGGATAAGCAATATGAGTACCGGACAGTAGTCCAAGTGAGCATAGCAGTGGGATAATACATCACATGGGAATTAAGACTACCGAAAGGTCCAGTTAGTAACGGGAACTCCAAACCCCATACAATGAGAAAGATTACAAAACCTGGCTGACATAGCGCAGACGACGATAAATACACATACAAACTGTATACCGGAATAGGACTACGATGTAGTGCCTAAAGGGGATCATTACTTAGTAACCCCGACATAATGTGTGGAAACGGGAGCGAGGATTAAGACGCAAGAAAATAACAAGGGATTCCCTCAGAAAGAGGAACGCCCTGACAAATGACAGTGCTGTCAAACCAACAAGGAAACTGCCGGATGGCTATTATCCAAATAAGAGAACCTCGAAGGAGTCCCGAGGACTGCCAAAGATATAAATTAGGTGGAACTACCCCTACCGACGCGCTCGGCACCGGTAGCTCATCTTGCATGGTGCACTTGCCATAGCAAGTGCTACCACGGTTAAGCTACACGGAAAGCGATCATGGTGAGATAGGAGAACGCTACAGTTTTAATACATATTAACTCCGGATTGTAAATCCATAAGAACTAGAGAATAAGACCTTGGAAAGGCCCGACGGCCTGACCATGATGAGATGAAGTGACACACCATTCAGCCGGAGCTGAACTTGGACGAAATACTAAACGATATAAATATTAGCAACGGTACAACCTACTATAGTAACAACTGACAGAGAGCACCAAACCCGGATCTCAAAGAGAAGAACCTAAGAGATCGCTCAGTAATCCGAGCAAAACATTACATAAGTAACAACATACAAGGAATGTATCAAGAGATACAATAAAGGCAGTCGACAGAATGACTTCCAACAGGAACGGAATAGAACTCCCGAGATGACCATTAAGAACACCAATAACAACTATCTTCATTGAATATGTTAGTAACCCTGGAAACAGGGATAGAGGAAATGAACTTAAGCTATAACCTACTAAGGGTTAAGGACATACAATTCCGACAAAGGAAAGCTCAGAGGCCTACCCCCACAGAGCGGGCATAGTCGAGCCGAACAAACTGATAAATGAAAGTTAGTATTGTTTCTCACTCATTAACACCCAAGTATGATTAATCATCAACGGGTGGCGTAGTCAACGAGAGTTAAACAAAGCGTTGAGATGGAATCACATGATAGCCTAGATAAATATCCAACTTAGATACCGTAAGGCAGATGCCTAATACAAACTGATCCGTAATTGTTACAAGGAGCAAGTATATGGAAACGACAGAATTTTCACAAACACTGGTTAGCGCCAGATCACCTGAACGGACATCCATAGCGGGAAGCAGGATGCAGCAACTTACCATGAAACCCGGTACTACATTTAACATGTATCCTAACGGTTGAGAGAATTCAAAGAGCTAGAATCTTATGAGGATAACCTACAGATGAGTAAGAGTACAAGGAGTGAACCGGGCACCGGCTCTCACCCAAGCACTAAGAGCGTACGAGCCAAGAATGTTAACCACATCAGAGCCCGAGGCATAGTAAGTTATAAGAGAGCTTATTCAAGCCATGAAGGAACCATGATTTGTAGATGTGAACGATTACCAAACCTATTAGTTAGTTGTGGAAAACGTTGCCAAGGAAGGGCACCAATGAGAATAATGAGATAGCATATTGTCAGGGGCGGAGAACGAACCATTCCTTTTAGGGTGAGGATATCTCTACTTGTTGTGAGGCCATGAGTGGGAATAAACCCCTCAAAAAGGGTTTTCACTTATTAGAGATATAATACGCTTTTGTTAGAGAAGGGAAACTGTAAACCTTGAGCTTACCTTAGAACATACCAGATACACTTGAGAATAAGGGAGGCTGCAGAGACAGACCTCATATCCAACACCCAGGATTTAAGAATCAGTAATCGTCAGAGATAAACATTGTGAGTGCACAATATGGCACGTCAAGTGACCAATGCTCAAAAGAGCTAGTGATTCAACGGATGACTTCTTCAATAACCGGTTAAATTACATAGTAAATAACATCATAAAGGATGAAAGAATGTGAGAGAAATTATCCTACTTACGAACCTGATATTGATGCAGAACACCTTCATATTAAGAGATAACAATTTTACAACACAGTACAGCAACCGCCATACACCGAAATTAGAGAACTCCCAGTGTGTGTTTACACCAGGAAGGGATCGAGTATAAGATAAGATGTTAGATTAAGGGATTGAGGAGTTGCACCATCAATGGGCAACAGAGTAAAGGCCAACTACCATGCTAGTAGTGGTCGTAAGTACAATATTTAAATAAGGGGACTAAGTCATGGTGCGCAATAAAGCGACCATCATACATAAACCGTCAGATATTGACACAAAGACAATTAGATCTATGATCTGAGACCGATATCAGTCAGGAATAAGATGGAAGACGAACTGTGCGTTGATGCCAGTAGTCTAGGCAGTGTGAGGTAAGATTTCACAGGAAGCACACTTTCCAATCCTTAAGGAACTGGAAGTGCGTTCCTAGTAGATCAAAATATAAGAAACAAGCTAAGAGGCTCTATGGAAAGAGACCTCAGTTACTAAGAGACTGAGTCAGTACGGGATACAGAAAGGAGCTAAAGCATACCATACCCAAGAACATAGTAAATGAATTTCCCTTGATTAAGTTCAAGAAGAACAATAAGTGTTATTATGGAATGATGCAAGAGGAGATCGACACCGGAATACTTCATAATTAGCAATAGCTAAACGTGTGACGGACACTATGAGTTTACTAAAACAAGATGTGGGACGACTGCACCCCACAGGGGCTTACAGGCCTGACGGGCTCATTTATGAGTTAGTCGGGTATGTAGTAATGTATTAGTAGGGTACCCCATGCATGTAGACGAGTGGTGTAAGGAACACGGGAAGTAGTCGACTCCGTACCACGGACAACGATGCAAGATCAGACAAGAGCAGCCTACTACCACAACAGTCGAAGAGAAGGAATTTAGTTGAACCAACAACACAAAGGAATTAGAGAACAAATAATTAAGGACTATGAAGTGCGAAGAGCACGGATTGTTAAGTACAGACATTGGACATGTCTTAAGACGTAAGAGATTAAACTGTAAAGCGCAATAAGCACTAAACAATAGTTTCAGATTAAGAATCATCCTCAGACCAAAGGTCAGTTGGAAAGATCGATTTAGACACTTGAGAAAACAAGTACACAAACCCGGACCACACTGAAAACATGGCAGATAGTATTGTCCGTGGATGGTCCGGTTTTATAACCCAGTACACATACCCGGACCAAGTGAAAAACAAGGCAGAAACTCTAGCCGAGAGATGGTCCAGGTTTGCAACCTCGGACACAAACCCGGACCACTCTAAAAAGGCTCTAGAAAGTTTAAAAATGGGGTTTTAAGGTTGGGACTTGTTTGGTAATGATATTATAAGATTGTTAGGACATAATTAAAGACATATAATGGTCATTAGGGGCATAAACAAGCTTAAGAAAGAATGAGAAGTAAATAACATAAGGGGTTAAGTTTAAACTACAATGGCTTAGTGGTATTAAGTAGGAAATCATTAGTGATTAAATAAGCTAGGTTAATTAAAAGTAATTAACCACCCAATTCAATCAATGTTTTAGGGTTTGAGAATTTGGACTCCGGAGGAGAGTAAGCAACCAAACGACCAATGGTGAACGGTACAGTCTTTCTTGTGACCAGCTTGCTAACGAGGTGTCCCTCGGCTTGCATGCTATCTGTTTATGTGTGCCGGCTAAACAAGATAAAGCATGCAACCGGAATATTATGTTATTTGTATTGTTGTGTGATGTTTGAAAACTAACACAACTTACCGTGAGAACTTACTAACTAATGTTTAGTAAAGAATTGTGTGAGACTAAGGAACACTCCCTAATATTAGTTTGTTAATAACCGAAAGAGGTTAACCAGCAAACATTGTCTTGAGACTTCTACTAACTGAAACTTGGGGGAGTGACGAATCCGGGACTGACTCCGGTCATGCATGTTAAGGAAAGGGGTCGGTATCTAAAGCAGATCCGACTTCCGCTTAAGGACTTGTCTTCGGACTTGTTAGCTTGGGTCGAATGTTGGCTCAGCTGATGCACTGATTATTGATCTATCTTTTGAATGCTTTAAACCCTTATTTTCCTTATCTTTTACTTAGATTATTGCATTTACCTTCTTGTTTTCATGTTATTTTGGATTAGGACGTGATTAGGAAGGAGTTTAGGGCTTTTGGTGCAAAAAGTGGAAATTTACACATGTCCGGATATGGGTCCGGATGGGCAGACACGGACACAGCAGCGGACATCTCCAGATCGAGTTTCCTCCTCTCTACACTCACGTCCGCAACACGGACAGAAAAGCGGACAAGAATAGATCTCACTAGAACACTCACGTCCGTATACGGACAGAAATGCAGACAAGAATGGATCTAACCAGGACACTGACGTCCGCACGCGGACGCCAACGCGGACAGCCCCTTTGAGCCACGTCCGCACACGGACTCCAACGCGGACACCAACGCGGACGTCACACAGAGACAAATTCTGCAGCGCGATCGTGATGAAAAGCAAATTTTAATATATTAAACTTTCGTAAACCACCGCCCCATTCCCTAATCACTCTTATCACTATCATTATCAAATTCATTCTCCCATGCTCCACGATCAGTTTCTACTTTCCACCAATCACCATTACATACTTCACGTATTCATCCAAATATCTCTATAAATAGATTCATCCCATACACACCAACACATCCAGTACGTAGTGTTTTGACACTACCACTGTACACACCTTCATCCCACGTACATAACACACTCACGCCTCCATCCCAGACCACCACGACCATACACTTCCTCCAACAACAATTTCCATCCCATTCCACCTCACACATATTCATCATCTATTATCCATTTTCCATTCACACTCATTATTCATCCTATAAACCGATATATTATCAGTCCAAATAACAACGCAATATCAAGATGTCAGATAAGATGATTTCTTGTTCTGTCAATTTATTTATTATGTTGGTTTAGAGGATTTACTCTAGGGGATGGTTTATTCAGTTTGTTTTAATTATGTAACTTATATTTTCTGGTTTTAATTTATTACGGGTTGTTATGATTAATGTTATTCTTGCGCTTTTTAATAAATGTCATGAGTTTATTAAACTGCTCTACTAAATCTATTTTGATCCGACCAAGTGATAAATAGATCGGTTAAGTTAATCTGTATATCTGTGGAATTATTGATTGGATTAATTAATTATTCCTGAAGACGCAAATTATTATTCCTCGTACTTAATCCGTTTACATGTGTTTTCTGCTCGAGTCCAGACTAGACCCCGCATCTTTGGTAAACGAGTTCTTCTGAGACTAGGATTTAGCTCTTAAGGAAATATTAGGAATTTTGCCAATCTGTCTTTAATTAACCAGTAGACATAGTTGATCAAACAGTTTTAACCTGAACCCAGAGTCCCGTTCACGGACGAGAGACAGCCGATTTCTTCTTCTTCTTCTCTATTCTTCCTTTCTTCTTCTATTCTCTGTTGCCGTCTTCTGTCGAACTCCACCCAAACTCCCCGACGCACACGCCGGTGACCACCACAGCTCCGACGATGCCGCAGCACCCCCGCCCCGCCGACGAAGTAGCGCCACCTCTCCGCCACCACAACCGCAACCCACACGTTTTTTGCAACGAATTTCCAGGTTTTTCAAAATCGTTTTAATTTCAGCTTCGATGCGTACTTCATCAACCGAATTCTAGATTAGATAAAAATCGTGAGGTTGAAATGTAGATTAGAGGCGTTTAGGTGTTAAACAGGAGATTGGTGTGCAAAATCGTTAGAACATTTGCGAAATCTATGAAAATTATGTGATTTGGGGCGAATTCTGTCGCCGCGACTTCGCATTAGGGTTCTTGAGCTGTCCGGACTTACGTCCGCGCCAGCCCACCCAGACATAAGTCCGGACATATTGAATGTTGGCAAAAAATTTGAAAAAAAATCTCTGGTTCTTAAACTTAATGTATGTTGTTATTTAAGCTTAGTGTTGTGCTTGTTCAGCCCTACATTGCCTTGCTCGCAAGCAATGTCAAACTTTTGAATACGAATTACTATGGGCTCATTTATGTCAGTTTGTGTGTTCTTTAGATTTCATCATTGTATCTTTATTACTACTGCACGTTAATTTCCTGTTTGATAACTATAAATAGATGCCTCGTACTAGAGGAGGTGGGGTTACACGCTCCTTGTGAGCCCCGCGCCCATGATACATCAGATGCACCACCTCCTCCGCCCCCTCCACCACCCTCTCCACTACGTGAGGATGGGTTTATCACTGCCACCGCCCGACCGCCGGTACGACCACGACCAGGGCGGGAAATTCGTCATGGAGAGGCACATCACATCAGAGGTGATCAATGCCACAGATATACAGCCTATCTTTGAGAGCTTCGGGATGGCTACATTACTGAGGAAGGGTGAGGGCCTTTTCTCTCCTGACCTAGTCCGAGAGTTCTACGCGTGGCGCACATGTCATCACTTCTTACGTGCGCCACCACCCGGTTGAGATCACTCCCACCTCATTCACACCATTTTTTCTACTTCCGGATAACGCGGAAGCCCATGTAGATATGGGTGAGGAGCTGCTGAGGACCACTAGGACTAGATGGGTCCAGGAGATTGGTCAGACGTCTCGACATAGGGGAGAGGATAGTAAGGGTGTCATCCCCTACACCAGCCTCTCATCGCTCCTGCAGAGGCTGGTGGCAGAGATCCTCAGCCATCAGATCCGGCCTCGTGCTGGAAATGATATTACTGACGAGGACTGTGTGCTGATCGACTACTTCCTAGCACCGCCTCCCGCCCCACAGCGACAGATCTCTGTCCCGTACATCATGTTTCGTCAGCTGCACAAGGTGGTCACATACCTGAGATCGAAGAAGAAGAAGATCACGCCCATCTTTCCCTTCTTCATCCACCACCCCCTCGCCTGTGTGCTACCTGACGACGTATTCACCGAGGTCGACATGCGAGAGGGTGAGAGCCCTATCTCTCTTCAGACTTTGAAGAGGTGGGGCTTCATGCGCTTAGCAGATGGGAGCTGGGTACACGGCAGCTCTGGCCTGGGAGCTACTGCATCATCCTCGACTTCGGGCTCGGCACCGGTGGCCACTACTACCATGCAGCCACCTGTTCCTCCGGTCATGAGCATTCCTCCAAAGCTGCAGACCACGATGGATACCATCCTACAGCAACCGCAGGTGATGCAGCAGCAGGTTACTGCCGTCCAGCAGAGACAGGAGCAGATGGCCGGGCATATTGACGAGCTGCGCCAGACCCAGGATCGGATTACCCAGCGCATAGAGCGCAATGACGAGGTTCAGAGTCGGACAGCTCTATTCATCGAGAGACTCATGGGCCACCTGGATCACAGACCACCCCCGGGACCATCACAGTGATCATCTATTTATTGTTTTGTTTTTTATTTCAGTTGTTATTTATTTTAGTTTGCACTCTTTTGATGTTTTTACCTTTATTTTATTTTATTTTTTTTATTTAAAAGGGTAAACGGTGTCATAAACCGTCCGAACTAACTTGCAGTTGTTTTAATGTTATAACTTCTATTCTATTTTCCTCTAATGATATGTTGCGCAGCCTCTTCTATTTTTCACTCACTCAACACTTATGCACTCGAGGAGAGGTATAACATGACAAATTAACCTCAACTGCACACGAACTTATGATTTTTTTGAACATTGGGGAGTACTCTTTTTACATTTTGTTCTCTCTACTTGCTTACCAATGTTCTACGTTATACTGCATGCTTACTTGGGGTTAGATTTCCACGCAATGGGGACATTGCTCTTCTCAAGTGTGGGGGGAAATTAAGAGTAGAAAAATCTATCTGAATATGCAAGTTGGGTTTAAATGTCACACTTGTCTTTATTTGTCTACTTGCTTTCAAGAAAATCACTTCTTCAAACAGATTTAGAAATCAAGGCATGCTGACTACCTCAAGAATCCTTCTGCTTTAAGGTGTTTGTATATCTAATTTGTTTCAAATTAATCTATTTTCACAGAAATTTGATGGATTAGTTGATTATGGAAACTGAATTAGTTTAGCTTGGGATTCTTGGAAATGATTTGAAAGTTTGGAATGAAAAGGATAAGTCAAGGTACTCCGCTGATCAAACAAAAAATTTTCCGAACAAAAGCAGGTCTCGTCTATCCGGTTATTAAGTCTTAAGGGTGCCTTAACACCTATCTACCTAAGGTCTCGGGATCTGGGATAGTTGGCCCAACACCGTTACATGGATAGAGAGAAAAGTCTGGGTTACGGAATAACTCTACAATTCGCAATAATTCGATTGCTTTATATATATATATATATATCTTGAAAAAGAATGTTCTTACATGCAAAAAATGACTGCAGTTTAAATTTTGATCATGAGTACGTGGTGTTGAAAAGTATTGCGGAATAAGACATTACTTCACACCCCTTGACATCCAAAGGTTAGAGGAAAGAAATAGTGGAAGATCCCAAGTTAATCTACTTCCAGATATTGTATTCTAACTTCTTCATGCTTTTAAAAATCCTTCTTTTTCACTGACTGCAAAAACCTACATCCAGAAGCAGAATTATTCTTTTGATCGTCATCATTGCTTGCTTTCTGTCTGTATCTGTTTAACTCTATGTTTCAATGCTACAGCCTGGAAGATAGTTTTATTCTCTATTTTGCTTGAGGACAAACAAAAGATAAGTGAGGGGGAATTTGATGCACTGATTATTGATCTATCTTTTGAATGCTTTAAACCCTTATTTTCCACATATTTTACTTAGATTATTGCATTTACCTTCTTGTTTTCATGTTATTTTGGATTAGTACGTGATTAGGAAGGAGTTTAGGATTTTGGTGCAAAAAGAGGAAAATTTACACATGTCCGGATATGTGTCCGTGAAATACCCCGAATCTAATTAATACCTGCTTATTATTAAATAATGAAGAATTGATCTAGAAACAGATCATTTTAGTTACGCATGCTAATCTATGTATGCAAACGTTACGTAAATTAATATTATTACACGTGCGCATGCAAACTCACGCATGCAAACATCACGAAAAACAGTCGTTTTACCATAAACGCTAACTGGCGTAATGTTACTAAAAGTATTAACGTACTTGTACAAACGTTTATGTACGATTATTAAAAGGAACTAAACTCCTTACATAACTAGCTCGAAAGAAAGAGCGTTAACAAGGAAGATTAATACGAACGGGTATACAAACGAGCAACGTAAATATTATACGGATGTCTAAGCATTTATAAATGCTAAAAAAAATTGATATGCACACTCAAATAAATATAACAACTTATGGTACTCCTATTGTATATATTATGGAGACGTAATAACTCATCAAAGGTCAAAGAAACGCACCTAAACTCCTTAAGGTCATAAACGGGCGTTAAGCCGGACCTTAAGCTAAACAAGTTATAAAAGCTATGAACATCATATAAAGTTAATCAAGGATAATTATATGACCCTTAGAACACAGGACCTCATCTAAAACTGAATAAAAGTACAAAATACCCGGGAGTTCCCTTAAAGGCCCGTAAGGCCCGAAAGTTCTAGAAATACTTTATAGGATGAAGTAAAGCTTTACACTTCATTCCAAATGCATCATAACACTTTATTAAACATATAAGATGAAGTCCTCATGATAAATTCTAAGTTAAAGACAAAGTGCTCGGAGGTTTCCGTTGAGGGCCCCATAAACCCTCGGGAATGCCCCGGAGAGGTACCGAAGTGGCACAAACTCCAATATAAATCATTCTTTGAGTTCCTATGATTAATATCCATAATTCTAAAGAGAATGCTCGAGCTTCTTTTTCAAAAATACACAAAGTGCTCGGGGGAATTTCTTAACGCTCCGTTTTGCCCCGGGAGTGTCCCGATAGCCCGGGAATTATGTCATGAGTTGATGTAACCCCATATAACTCAATATAACACCTTATATATCATTATTGACTACAAAAAATGTTTATAAACACTTGGAACTCATAGAGTCCATAAATATCCATAGAGCACAAAAACGCACCTTCGGGTGTCACTAAAATGCGTTTTACGCAATTACCTTGTAGTTTTTGACATGCCATGAATTATGAATCTTAAATGGGGATTAATTGAACCTCTAAATCAACTAAAGGCAGTGTCAAACAGGGAGCTCTATAGGAGCCTATTTTCTACCCAAAAACTATTACAAAATTTACATTTAAAACTTATAAAAGACATAGAACATGGTGACTCACCTTCCCATGTGCTATAATACTTAAAGGCAGAAGAATATAAGTCTTATTTGACCTACATGCTGTCGAAATCCTTTAGGAAAACAAGGCCATGTAATCTTGACAAAAGTAAGAATAATTAAGGCAAAAAGTAGTTTTAGATCTACTTTTTGATTTGTTAAATGTAAGAGACCATCCTATGCTAGTCTAATACAATAAAATGACAGTAAAAGAGGCTCCAAACAGCCTTGAATTCGTGGGTCTACATGGGAGAAAGAAGACAACATTCAACAATTAAAATTCAAAAGAAAACTAGACATACCTAACTTACCTTTTCCTTTAGCTTCCATAATTTTTCCCACATTGCCTTTTCTTGTAACATGGCCGAAAGCATCCAGGTTTGAAGGAGTTTTTGGAGCCTAAAAATCTAAAGAAAAACAATTAACAAGACATGACCTAACATGCCACATGAAGATGTCCAAAATAAACAAATCAAAACCTATTCGTTCCTAGCTTAACTATATGTTTGCATCCATTCTCTTCGTTGCCTTGTGGCCGAATTGGTAAGCTGTTTCTCCTCTCATTTCATCTTCTTCCTTTGAAGCTCTTAAGTCCATTAATGAAGGTTTAACTTCTATCTTCATTTCTAAGGTAATTTCCCAGCATTTCTTATCAAGTCTTGAAGCAAAAACCTTCCTAGGTGTAACACCCCGTCCTAAGCCAATCGTGGTTATCGCAACTTAACAAATAACACCTAAACGTCGCAGCGGAAATAAACTATCACCAGGACCTTGCCATGCTCTAATCAACAAGAAATACCGTTACTTAAATATTTACAACCGTATATCCATAATACATACACCAACCGAGTTCAAAGTATCTCCAAAACCATACAATATTTCACAAGTTCAACTATCAACAGACGGGTGCACAGGCGCTACCCGTACTCAAAATAAAGTCCCACCTATGGCTACCCGCTCCTACTCTCGTGGTGTGACTTCATGGGCCGCTTACCTGCAAGTGTAAAAATAGCCCCCAGAGGGGGTCAGCACGAATGCTGGTATGACCCTCCCGTGGCCCCCAAGCTAACGGGGCTACGACGACTAATTGTCGATAGCATGGAAGTTGATTAGCATCACAATCATAATATGAAATGCAATAAAACAACAAACCACAATGAACATAAATAGCTCAAATGCAAATGAACGACTCAGGCGTTCCCTTAATAAGTGAGTGAGATCTTAACTCCTTAAATCCACAATCTCCTTAACCTTATAATTGCCAACCGTTCCACTATTAGATTGGTTAGCCCTTAATTGGTTGCTTATTTTTGTAGGGCTTGGTTAACCCTTGCCGGTAGCAGTGCACTATCCGGCAATAAGCTACCTTTCTTAATTTGTTGGGGATGTAGGCTTGATCCCCCCACGCCATCCTTAATGTGCCTCCCACCTCAAACAGTAGTCCAGGTGGTCGGGTCGGTTTGTTGACCCTAGGCGACGAGTCTAATGACAAGTCTTATTTGGAAGTCGGATCTGATTTAGATACCGACCTCCCCCAATACACATGTGCCAGTACCATTCCGGATTCCTCACTCCCACCCCAAGTTATGGTTAGTGAAAGTCTTAAATACCATGTGTTAGTTAAACCTTGACGGGTATTAACCAACAATCATCAATGTACAAATGCTCCTCTTAACTCAATACGTATCTAGCTTAGTTAGAAGCTATGGTTAAGCCTCGTGGGTTAGTGTAACGAAAACACATACACAACGAGAACATTAATATCCGGTTGCATGCTTTATCTTATCTTAGTCATATCAAACAACAAATAGCACACATGCCGAGGGACACCTCGTTAGCATGCAGGTCACAAGAAAGACTGTACCGTTCACCGTCGACTGTTCACTGGTGCAGACGGAGGCAGAAAACGCGGTTGAAACTGCTCAAAAACGACGGTTTTGAACCGTCTTTTATACCCCTCATTTTTTGTCAAATATCTTAAACGACGGTTTGAGAACCATCTTTTATGATGTCTTTAAGCGACGGTTTTGTTGAACCGTCTTTTAAAAGCTCCGGAACGTAAAAAAAATGAATCTAGTCTAATGCGACTAGATTATTTCTATTCTGTAGTGGTGTCGTCAGGATTCGAACTCACGACGGATGGTACCCACACACCCACACACGCGTCTCCCAACCACTAGACTACAACATCAAACTTGTTCATTTTATGAACAAAACACATATGTAGCAATTATATATAACTTATCTTTTAATTATTGGAATTTTAATTCCAATTTTTGTTCACTCCTATACAAATTATAATAAGTAGTTAGGCATCGTAATAGGTAAATATACATCGTATTATATACATACTAAAGATATTATAAGATTACATATATGTACATATAGTTACAATATTAATTATAAAAGACTAATTTACTAAAGTAAAAAATAATGCTAATTATAAAATATAATTTTATAAATTATATTATACATGCAATATCTCACTACCTATTTTGTGAAGTTTAACCAACATGTAAACTATTTAAATATTATTACTCTATACTATTTTTCAGACTTTTTATTTATGTGTTTAAACATATTTTAAAGGACGGTTTATTAATTATCTGTGTGTTTTAACATATTTTAAAGACAGTTTCCACTAAACCGTCGCTTATTAAGTTCATTCGCGCGCGTCTACCTGTTTTAAAAGACGGATTCAGACAAACCGTCACTTAAGGTCATTTCCGCGCGCGTCAAAGTATCTTAAATGACGGTTCGCCTGAAACCGTCGTTTAAAATAGAACTTAAACGACGGTTTCAGGCGAACCGTCATTTAAGATACTTTGGCGCGCTGAAATCAGACATCTTAAACGACGGTTTCTGGCGAACCGTCATTTAAGATGCCTTTAAGTTGCGCGCGCGTGTATCAAACAGGCTTAAAGACGGTTTTCACCAGACCGTCATTTATAGACCGTATTTTTTGATATTTTTTTCTACTAGTGGTTGTTTGTTTAACCTTCTTCGGGGTCCCAATTCACAAACCTAAAACATTCATTCATTTTTAGGTCATTAGTTATTTTCACCTTACTTAAGACACTTAATCCCTAAAGATTCCCATTCGATACCGTCTTTAGCCTTTACCACTTAACCATATTAACTTAACTTTAAACTTAAGGTTTATACTTAACCTAACTTAATTCCTTAGGTTCTTAGGTTCCTAATCATTATTACCATACCAATGGCATACCTTATTACCAATTAACATCTTTAGAATGTAAAATTTCTTTTTTTTGTTTTTTGGCTCGACCGATCTTACCGACCAACCTTACCCAAGGTCAGTCCATTCCAGGACGTATTACCGTTTGAAAATTTTACCCCGACCGACCTTGCAAGTCCGGTCCCCAAGGTCGGCCCATTCCCGGGAGTTTTCCCCGTGAGAAATTTAAGCCCGACCGAACTTGTAAGTCCGATCCCAAGTTCGGTCGATTCCAGAGACCAATTCCCGTACAAAATTCTAGGCATGACCGACCTTGCAAGTCCGGTCCCCAGGTCGGTCCATTCCAGAGACTTAGTTCGTACACAAAATACAAGCCCGACCGCACTTGTAAGTCCGGTCCCCAAGTTCGGTCGATTCCAGAAACTCTTTCCGGTAGTGTAAACTGAGCTCGACTGACCTTGCAGGTCCGTCCCTAAGGTCGGTCGGCTCCAGAACCCTGTTTCTAAATTCCCATTTGACTCCAAACTTCTCCTCTTACATCCTAGTATGTTCTAACCTCATTTGGGCACCTCAACTACACCTTAAGCCTTCCACTAAACACATTAAATCACTCACCAACATCCACCTTAGTCATTATGCATTCTCCTTATAATAATGCCAACACTTGTAATGTTTTTCACTAGGTTTCTAAGTGGTGGTTCATACCTAATACAGCCACTATGCCAAGTGCTTCCTCACCACTATAACATCATCTCCCAAGCATCTTTCACCATCTAAAACTCCTTTATGCAACTACTTAAAGTTTCTTCACAAGTTTATGCCTCCATCCATCAACACCTTATTTTCTCCTACTTGTTTACTAATGTTTGCCTAACTCCTAAATACACTAGTACATTCTTTTGATTCCTAAATCCTCCATGGTGATGCCTAAGTCATTATAACTCATTAAAACACCTTAAACTCACCCTTTTTCATCAAAACAACCCTAAGGTTTCCTAGTACTACCTTAGTCATGAAATCTCCTTAGAACATCTTAAACACTTAGGTTCTTCACTAAATTTGCCATGGGTTCTCTAGTATATTGTTACACAAAACATTTAGCCTCCCACCATTAATAGCTATCAACATTCAATTTTTCACCAAACCTCCTTAGCACACATAAAACATCAAAACTACACTACATCACAATATAGTGCATAAACTTAAATTGCTTGGCACTTAGGCCCTTAAATGAATAAATCTTAAACACGGAATTTCCTCAATATATAGCCTTTGACCTGCAGATACACACAACAAGGCTCCCATTGCAATTTAATGTTCTTATAATTCACCTTGACATTCTTAACTATCTCCTTTTCTCATTTGCTCCTTAGTCACAAGTTCTCAAACATAGTCATTGTTTCTCCTAGGTTACATATAGCCCTTTCTAATGTAAACCTTAAGCTACACTGATCATCTACTTAAATCCCATCCCTTAATGCATTAAACACTTAAGGTAAGACATTTACCTTGTTCTTTTTCAAGCTCCCAAACTTTCCTCCTTAGACTTTTTCCTTGAACAATCTCGGTCACCAGCCAAGTTCTCCTTGCTAATGTTCTAACCAATATTCAATGACTCCAATGAGAACTAAACAACACACACTAACCTTAAGGAATAAAAACCTAGGTTAAAATGTGTTTTAAGGCATTAGATTGATTGTTTTACCTTGGTTTCTCAAGACAAGCTTGGATATGAAGCAAGAAGGACCTCCTTTATCCTTTGGAGAGTAGAAAACAAGCTAGAACAAGGCATAAAATGGAACCCCATGAGTATAATGGAGAAGCTAATGGAGTCTCCAAGCTTGAGTTTCCTCCTCTAATGTCGGTTTGACTTGGCTCCAAAATGAGGCTCTTGAAGTTTTGAAAAGATAGAAAGGAAGAGCTTGAGCTAACTAAGAGATATATGTACTTGGTTTTGATTTTGGAGCTTAAATGAGCAAGATGTGGGCAAAAGAAGATGGAGCTAGCATGGAGTTGTCTTCTTACGTGAAAGAGAGGAAGAGAGCAAGAGAAACTTATGGAGAAGATGAAGAATGAAGAAATGAGGAGAGAGGACTACTAAAGGTGAGATATTATGTTAAAAGGTGAATAGTGAACTTACTTACTTTTGCTTTCTCTTACTTAGCTAGATAAGTGTGGTGAGTCACACTTAAAAACTGGCCCCCTTGGTCAAATAGATAGATTGTGGTCTTTGTTGACCATTTAATTGACTTACTTTGACTAATGTCTTAACTAGCACTATTTGGTTACTATTCACTAACCAAGGCACATAATTGTGAAATTTTTGATTTCCCATTGATTTAGGCTTCTAATGTGATACTAATTAGTACACATGTTAATTAAGGAGTAATCATGGGCATTTAGCCACTTAAAACCCTTTATAAGACAATTTTTCAAAAATGTGCTTTAAGAGTCCTTAAAGCACAATTGTGTTTTAACTTGTTTTTGAGCTTGGTTTTCTTTGGTAATTGACTTAAAATGACCATTAGGATATTACTAAGGTCTACGAATGATACTTGGGTGCTCACCCAAGTCCCTCCAAGCTTAGAGCATGTTTTTGCTTAAACTGCTCTTTTGGTGTTTCCTTATGTTTTCTTTGATTAAAATGTTTCTTAATATTTCTAAGGCATTCTTTAGCCTCCTTATATCTTAGTTTATCACTTAACACCATATCTTAGTTTGGGGTATTTCAATCTACCCCCTTAAAAGAACTTTGTTCCCAAAGTTCACACGTGTACCAAATCATTCACGGTACTCAATTTCTTAATCTTAATACCACATCTTATATTCTCATTCACACATTCTCAAGACTCGAAGGTCGATCACAAATAAATACATAAGTATTATACATATCTCAAACTTATCACCAAAGTGTAGCAACTTACACAAAATCATATCTTACACAACCAAACAAATGACAAACATGTTCGTTTCCTAACTCAAAAGCGAGGAAGCTCTACCCCCCTTAAAAAGGGGTACGCCCCGTACCCTATACAGACGATCTAGTCAGTAAACAAAGAAGGGTATTTCGCCCTCATCTTATCCTCTAATTCCCACGTGGCCTCTTGACATCCTGGTTAGACCAGAGAACCTTCACCAGTCGCATTGACTTATGGCGAGTGTCCCTAGTCTTACTATCCAAGATTCTCTGAGGAATCTCCACTGATCTCATATTCGGTTCTAATGTCAACCTCTCAGGTTCTAACACATGGGAGGGGTGGTGCATGTATTTCTTTAGCTGCAAAACATGAAAAACATCATGCACTTTACCCAGTTCAGCAGGTAAATTCAACCTGTAAGCAACCGGGCCCACCCGCTCCGTAATCTCATAAGGACCAACAAACTTCGGGCTTAATTTGCCCTTCTGCCCAAATCTGAATACACCCTTCATTGGTGAAACTCGCAGAAATACCCGGTCGCCCACTGCGAACTCCAGGTCTCGTCGTCGAACATCAGCATACGACTTCTGCCTATCTTGAGCAGCTTTCATGTTCTCCCTGATTTGCTGAACCTCAGCCTTAACTTGCTCTAAGTACTCTGGTCCTATAATGACCGTCTCACTCGACTCATCCCAGCAGAGCGGTGTACGACATGGTCTACCGTACAATGCTTGAAAAGGTGCCATCTTGATCGAAGCGTGATAGCTGTTGTTGTATGAAAACTCGATCAGATGCAATTTGTCAATCCAACTGCCCTGGAAGTCTAAGGCACATGCCCTCAGCATGTCCTCGAGTGTCTGAATCGTACGCTCAGTCTGACCATCTGTCTGAGGATGGAACGCGGTACTCAACTTCAGTTCTGTACCCAACGCTTCTCTAGTAGCTCTCTAGTACCTCGAAAGGAATCTGGTATCTCTATCTGACACTATGGTCTTTGGTATCCCGTGATGTCTCATTATTTCTTTCTCAAACAACTCAGCTAATTTGGTCACCTTCCAAGTATCCTTCATCGGTATGAATCGGGCACTTTGGTAAGGCGATCCACCACCACCCATATCATGTTGAGACCTCCCCTAGCAGCGGGAGTCCAACTACAAAGTCCATGGAGATATCATGGAACTTCCACTCCAGAACTGGCATCGACTGTACCATTCCGCCCGGTCGTCGGTGCTCGAATTTTACCTTCTGGCATGTGAGACACCTCAAGACGAACTCGGTAACATCTGTCTTCATCCCCGACCACAGAAGTATCTCTTCATGTCTTTATACATCTTAGAGGCTCCCGGATGGATGGAAACTGAAGAACAGTGTGATTCCCTAAGTATACGGTCTTTCAGATCCGTGTTGCCCCGTGGTATGCATAACCGGCCCTTAAGTCTGATCAGATCATCGTCGTGAAGTCTGAAGTCATATTTCTGACCCTCAAAGTACCATCTGTCAGCTTCTGTCTGACCTCTCTCATATACTCATCTGTCCTCTGAGCCTCTCGCACCTCATCAACCAAGCTGGAGAAAGAAACTAGCGAATGGAGTGAGTGTGCTCGACGGCTCAGGGCGTCCGCTACAACATTGGCCTTTCCCTCTTTGTATTGGAGGTCAATATCATAGTCTTTCAAGAATTCCAACCATCTCCTCTGTCTGAGATTCAACTCCTTCTGAGTAAATATGTATCTTAAGCTCTTATGATCGGTGTAGATCGTCACACTAACCCCGTATAAGTAGTGGCGCCATATCTTCAAAGCGAAGACTACAGCTCCCAGCTCCAAATCATGTGTGGGGTAGTTTTCCTCATGTTTCTTCAACTGGCGTGAGGCATATGCCACCACCTTGCCATGTTGCATGAGCACGCAAACCAGCCCTCTGCCGGATGCATCACAGTAAACCTCAAAGCCCTCTGTACCGTCTGGAATGGTCAGAACCGGTGCAGTGGTCAGTGAGTCTTTCAAACTCTGAAATGATCTCTCACAGTCAGCCGTCCATAAGAACGGTGCATCTTTCTTCATCAGACTGGTCATCGGTTTCGCGACCTTGCTGAAATCCCTAACAAACCTCCGGTAATAACCTGCCAGACCGAGAAAGCTCCGGATGTCGGTAACAGTCTTCGGTCTTGGCCAAGTACGGACGGCATCAATCTTTGCTGGATCCACTGAGATCCCAGCATCTGAGATGACATGACCTAGGAAAGAGACCTGGTCAAGCCAAAACTCACACTTGGAGAACTTAGCATATAGCTGGTTCTCCCTCAATATCTCCAATACCCTCCTCAGATGTTCCTCATGCTCAATCTTTGATTTCGAGTATATCAAAATATCATCAATAAACACCACAACCGACTTGTCCAGCTGTTCCCAGAACAAGCGGTTCATCAGATCCATAAACTTCGCCGGTGCGTTCGACAAACCGAACGGCATCACTGTAAACTCGTAGTGGTCGTATCGTGTCCGGAATGCCGTTTCTCAATATCTCCCTCCTTAATGGCTATCTGATGATACCCCGATCTGAGATCAATCTTGGAAAACACAGATGCTCCCTTCAACTGATCGAACAGATCGTCAATGCGGGGTAGTGGGTACTTATTCTTCACTGTCACTGCATTCAACTCTCTTTAGTCGATGCAGAGGCGGAGACTACCATCCTTCTTCTTCACGAAGAGAACTGGCGCTCCCCATGGTGATACACTGGGTCTTATGAACCCTTTGTCTAACAAGTCCTTCAATTGTTCCTTTAATTCATTCATCTCTGCCGGAGCCATGCGGTATGGTGCCTTGGCTATCGGTCCGGTACCAGGTAGCAGCTCGATGGTGAACTCTACCTCCCGAGTGGGTGGCATGCCGGGCAGTTCCCGTGGAAATAGGTCGGGGAACTCCGACACTACCGGTAAGTCGGGGTCGAACTCGGGGTCTCTCTCTATGTCGTTACATAGCAGAGGTACACTTCTTCCTTTTTCCTCAACTCCTTATACATTGCCATGGCGGTGATGATCTTAGTCGAAGGCTCTCTGGGCCTCTGGCGGTATGATATTGTTACCCCAGACGGGCTCCTGAGCAGCAATCTATGCTCGGCGCAGAGGATACGACCCTTGTGCCGCTCCAACCAGTTCATCCCGAAGATAACATCAATTCCCAACTCCCTGAACTCAATAAAACTGACTGGAAGTCTTCCCCCTTAATTCTGACAATGGCTCCTCGGTAGTAGCGAGTGCAACGAATCTTCTCCTTAGACGGGAGCGTAACCGTGAAGTCGGGTAGCTCGTCGGCGTCTAGCCCCAACCTTCTCGCAAAAGATGCCGAGACAAAGGTTGCGAGGCCCCTGAGTCGAAGAGAACTGATGCCTCAATCCCATTAATCGGAAAGGTGCCGATGAGGATAGTACCGCTGGCGTCGGCCTGAGCCTCTGTAAGTATGCTTAGCGCACCTTCCGTACCGAGTCCATGACCTAATCATATTCATAAGCTTCATGAGTATTGGTGGTATAACAAGAGTCGTAACAATTTGTATGAACAACACTGTTATTTTATTCATAACCATCCCGTTACAACATGTGCTTCAATCTTACATCTCATTCCTTATCCCATACTAAAGCATTACATGACTAATATTGTCTAAAGGTTAGGTTTAACTGTCCTGGTTTCATATGCGTCGCATTAATCACTGCTGACGGTGTTGTATTCAGCTTGATTCTCTTAATCCCATGGTATAACATCCTTGACTCTCCTCCCATAACTAATACATCCCTTGACTTAAGTATTAACTTATTAGCACGGTCCGCACGCTTCTGCTCGCCGTACAAAAATTCAGCGTCATCTCCTATGGACCAAGACACTACGGGTATCCCTCGTTCGAGAGACTCCATTGTCTCGTCCTTGTCCTGATGTAGTCCAAGTCGTCCATCTCTCTCTCATAGAAGTTTACAATGCAAATGTCTGCTTGTATGTCTGGAACCGGTTCAGCTTCCAACTGATGAGCGATCTCCATGACTTGTGTATTTATCGGATGGAATTCTTCGGGTATTTCCGGTGGTGAGATTCCATCCTGTATCCTCATGGTTTGGTAGGTCTTGGCGTATGGATTCCAATCCTTGCCTAAGCTCATCATCTTTAACTTCATTCTTGCTCCCCCAATGTACTCCGGTGTATAAAAACCTCCCGGTCCCATTCCTAGTTGATTGCATTTCCTGATGATGGCTATTTGCACTTCGGGTGTCAGGTATCCCCTTAATAAAACCATACCTGGGCGGATAACCTGACATTGTTCGGTTGGAAAGTCTATGGTTTCGATGTCGGTGTACTCCGGGTTAGGTGTAAAAGGCATTGGATAGCAGATGTTGAAGCTTCCTAAGGTGGTAGTAGGTTATATCTTACTTATATTCTAATCTTATCTTTCTCACTTATCTTATTTATTACTAAGCATGCATGTAATGCGGTAAGCAGGCAATTTTATTACTAAATGGTTATAGCGGTACCTGGCCTCGATGAGGGTTCAGGCTCATCGTCCCGACCACCAAGTGTAGTGTGGGTCCCGATTTCTGGGCTACCCGTGGGTTCTTGCTCGCCGATTGCTGTGCCCCCTTCTGACCGTCAGAACCAGCTCCCTGATCGGTCTTGGTCTTAATCTTAAAACTGGGTCTGTAATTCTTACTCTCCGGGTTCCCGTAGCACTCATATGCCCGGTGCCCGAGTACATCGCAAAAATTACACTCCACCTTATTCCCCCTACAGTCAACACCGGGGTGGTCCCCCTTGCACCTCTGGCAATAGTAGTGCCGTTGGTAGCCACCTCCGGTTTCCTTTCCACTCTCAGTACCTGATTACGCATCACGTCAGTGATTGTGTCTCAATGTTGTCAACCATTCTTATTTACTCAAGATGTATTTCCTTACCCTTTGGCGCCCTGAAGCGCAGAGGCTTAGCAGCATAAGCATAAGTCAGTTTCAGTGGCTCATCAGTAGCCTTCTCCTTTTCCTCCTTTCCTTTTTGGTTCTGGTTCTTTTGGGCTTGAGGCTGGTACTTCTGTTTCTTGTACCCACCTTGCCCTTGGTGTTCTGTACTCTTCCCAGCATTCTTTCTCTTGGCATTGTCCTCGTCCCTCAGCTGGACGGTTATCTCAACCTTAAAGCGGCATGATAGCACTCCTGCTTCCCAAGGTATTAGTTCTCTTATTTCTCACAAACTAAATCTTATTCACTTAATTATATCTTACTCGTTCTTATTACCTGCAAGGTAGTATAACTCGTCGCCCCATGCCGTAGCGGAGTCGATGGCTAAGCCCGCCATAGAAGCGGTCCACCAGTATCTGGTCTGAATACCCAAGACCTGGCAGAAGACGGAGCAAGGCGGTGAACTCTGTGTAATACTCGTCCACCGTCATCTTGTCGGTCTGCTTGAGCGCATCCAACTGTAGGCGCTTCTTTGTCTGGACATGGGCGGGATAGTACTTTGCTCGTAGCAAGGCGGTGTACTGCTCCCAGCCGAACTCTGGATTGGCCACATGCTCGGCCCTCACCAGCTTCCACCAATCGCCTGCTGCCCCCTTCAGGTAGAACGCAGCTAGACGCACCTTGATCCCAGCAGGGACGTCAAGGGTCTCAAAGGCGGTCTCCAGCTCGGAGATGTACGCCTCGAGCTTGGCGGGATCGGTCTCCCCCTTAAAATGTGCGGGTCGAAGCTCTTCACCCAATTCGGTTCCCGGGGTTGTGGCGGTGGAGGTGGTGCACCCACACCAGGCTGATAGCCCATGTGCCCTAAGGCGGCAGCTACGATCTCTACGATCGTCTGCCCTTCCGGTATCTCAGTCTCATCGCCTCGACCACAGCCTCGGCCTCTCCTTCCTGACATCTGAACAATCACAACTCACATTAGATTCGTATCTACCACCGTTTCGGTTAACGAATTTATAACGTCCGTAGACGGTGAAGACGATCCACACTTATTAGTGGTCATCTGACTCTACTCACACTAACAGCTCACGCCCTTAACCCGTCACTTATTTCTTAACTTATATCCTAACTCGGTGGTTTCTTATGTCCGGTATTTCTTGATCAGAGCGTAACTACGCTCTGATACCACTTTTGTAACACCCCGTCCTAAGCCAATCGTGGTTATCGCAACTTAACAAATAACACCTAAACGTCGCAGCGGAAATAAACTATCACCAGGACCTTGCCACGCTCTAATCAACAAGAAATACCGTTACTTAAATATTTACAACCATATATCCATAATACATACACCAACCGAGTTTAAGTATCTTCAAAACCATACAATATTTCACAAGTTCAACTATCAACAGACGGGTGCACAGGCGCTACCCGTACTCAAAATAAAGTCCCACCTAGGGCTACCTGCTCCTACTCTCGTGGTGTGACTTCATGGGCCGCTTACCTGCAAGTGTAAAAATAGCCCCCAGAGGGGGTCAGCACGAATGCTGGTATGACCCTCCCGTGGCCCCCAAGCTAACGGGGCTACGACGACTAATTGTCGATAGCATGGAAGTTGATTAGCATCACAATCATAATATGAAATGCAATAAAACAACAAACCACAATGAACATAAATAGCTCAAATGCAAATGAACGACTCAGGCGTTCCCTTAATAAGTGAGTGAGATCTTAACTCCTTAAATCCACAATCTCCTTAACCTTATAATTGCCAACCGTTCCACTATTAGATTGGTTAGCCCTTAATTGGTTGCTTATTTTTGTAGGGCTTGGTTAACCCTAGCCGGTAGCAGTGCACTATCCGGCAATAAGCTACCTTTCTTAATTTGTTGGGGATGTAGGCTTGATCCCCCCACGCCATCCTTAATGTGCCTCCCACCTCAAACAGTAGTCCGGGTGGTCGGGTCGGTTTGTTGACCCTAGGCGACGAGTCTAATGACAAGTCTTATTTGGAAGTCGGATCTGATTCAGATACCGACCTCCCCCAATACACATGTGCCGGTACCATTCCAGATTCCTCACTCACACCCAAGTTATGGTTAGTGAAAGTCTTAAATACCATGTGTTAGTTAAACCTTGACGGGTATTAACCAACAATCATCAATGTGCAAATGCTCCTCTTAACTCAATAAGTATCAGCTTAGTTAGTAGCTATGGTTAAGCCTCGTGGGTTAGTGTAAAAAACACATACACAACGAGAACATTAATATCCGGTTGCATGCTTTATCTTATCTTAGTCATATCAAACAACAATAGCACACAAGCCGAGGGACACCTCGTTAGCAAGCAGGTCACAAGAAAGACTGTACCGTTCACCGTCGACTACTGTTGTTTAACCTTCTTCGGGGTCCCAATTCACAAACCTAAAACATTCATTCATTTTTAGGTCATTAATTATTTGCACCTTACTTAAGACACTTAATCCCTAAAGATTCCCATTCGATACCCTTTTAGCCTTTACCACTTAACCACATTAACTTAACTTTAAACTTAAGGTTTATACTTAACCTAACTTAATTCCTTAGGTTCTTAGGTTCCTAATCATTATTACCCTACCAATGGCATACCTTATTACCAATTAACATCTTTAGAATTTAAAATTTCTTTTTTTTTTTTTTGGCTCGACCGATCTTACCGACCGACCTTACCCAAGGTTGGTCCATTCCAGGACGTATTACCGTTTGAAAATTTTACCCCGGACCGACCTTACAAGTCCGGTCCCCAAGGTCGGCCCATTCCCGAGAGTTTTCCCCGTGAGAATTTATGCCCGACCGAACTTGTAAGTCCGGTCCCAAGTTCGGTCGATTCCAGAGACAATTCCCGTACAAAATTCTAGGCATGACCGACCCTGCAAGTCCGGTCCCCAAGGTCGGTCCATTCCAGAGACTTAATTCGTACACAAAATACAAGCTCGACCGAACTTGTAAGTCCGGTTCCCAAGTTCGGTCGATTCCAGAAACTCTTTCCGGTAGTGTAAACTGAGCTCGACCGACCTTGCAGGTCCGGTCCCTAAGGTCGGTCGGCTCTAGAACCTGTTTCTAAATTCCCATTTGACTCCAAACTTCTCCTCTTACATCCTAGTATGTTCTAACCTCATTTGGGCACCTCAACTACACCTTAAGCCTTCCACTAAACACATTAAATCACTTACCAACATCCACCTTAGTCATTATGCATTCTCCTTATAATAATGCCAACACTTGTAATGTTTTTCACTAGGTTTCTAAGTGGTGGTTCATACCTAATACAACCACTATGCCAAGTGCTTCCTCACCACTATAACATCATCTCCCAAGCATCTTTCACCATTTAAAACTCCTTTATGCAACTACATAAAGTTTCTTCACAAGTTTATGCCTCAATCCATCAACACCTTATTTTCTCCTACTTGTTTACTAATGTTTGCCTAAGTCCTAAATACACTAGTACATTCTTTTGATTCCTAAATCCTCCATGGTGATGCCTAAGTCATTATAACTCATTAAAACACCTTAAACTCACCCTTTTTCATCAAAACAACCCCTAAGGTTTCCTAGTACTACCTAGTCATGAAATCTCCTTAAAACATCTTAAACACTTAGGTTCTTCACTAAATTTTGCCATGGGTTCTCTAGTATATTGTTACACAAAACATTTAGCCTCTCACCATTAAATAGCTATCAACATTCAAATTTTTCACCAAACCTCCTTAGCACACAAAAACATAAAAACTACACTACATCACAATATAGTGCATAAACTTAAATTGCTTGGCACTTAGGCCCTTAAATGCATAAATCTTAAACACTAATTTCCTCAATATATATAGCCTTTGACCTGCAAATACACACAACAAGGCTCTCATTGCAATTTAAATGTTCTTATAATTCACCTTGACATTCTTAACTATCTCCTTTTCTCATTTGTCCTTAGTCACAAGTTCTCAAACATAGTCATTGTTTCTCCTAGGTTACATATAGCCCTTTCAATTGTAAACCTAAGCTACACTCATCATCTACTAAATCCCATCCCTTAATGCATTAAACACCTTAAGGTAAGACATTTACCTTGTTCTTTTTCAAGCTCCCAAACTTTCCTCCTTAGACTTTTCCTTGAACAATCTCGGTCACCAACCAAGTTCTCCTTGCCAATGTTCTAACCAATATTCAATGACTCCAATTAGTACTAAACAACATACTAACCTTAAGGAATAAAAACCTAGGTTAAAATGTGTTTTTAAGGCATTAGATTGATTGTTTTACCTTGGTTTCTCAAGACAAGCTTGGATATGAAGCAAGAAGGACTCCTTTTATCCTTTGGAGAGTAGAAAAAAAGCTAGAACAAGGCATAAAAATGGAACCCCATGAGTGATAATTTTCGGACATGGAGAGAAAATGATGGAAACCTAGATTTTCTTACATATTCTTTACCTTAAGAGAATGGAGAAGCTAATGGAGTCTCCAAGCTTGAGTTTCCTCCTCTAATGGCGGTTTGACTTGGCTCCAAAATGAGGCTCTTGAAGTTTTGAAAAGATAGAAAGGAAGAGCTTGAGCTAACTAAGAGATATATGTACTT
>CM041776.1:43646769-43841161 GCA_023374045.1 Limonium bicolor | reverse complement strand
ATGGCCTAGACCCAAGACTGTTACCGACATTAGGAGCTTTCTTGGTCTAGCCGGTTATTACCGGAGATTAGTAAAGGACTTCTCGAAAGTCGCTAAGCCCATGACTACACTAATTAAGAAAGATGCACCGTTTGTATGGACAGACGAGTGCGAAGTAGCATTTCAGAGCCTGAAAGACTCATTGACCTCAGCGCTGATTCTTACTCTTCCTGAGGGCACAGAGGGATTTGAGGTGTATTACGATGCATCAGGAAAGGGAATGGGATGTGTACTCACATCATGGCAAGGTTGTAGCTTATGCCTCCCGCCAGCTGAAAAAGCATGAGGAGAATTACCCAACACAGGACTTAGAATTAGGAGCCATTGTCTTCGCCTTGAAGATATGGCAACACTATCTCTATGGGGTAAGCATCACCATCTACTCCGACCACAAGAGCTTACAGTATTTGTATACACAGAAAGAATTGAACTTGAGACAGAGAAGGTGGATAGAGTTTCTCTCAGACTACGAAATCTTCCTACAGTATAAGGAAGGGAAGGCAAACGTGGTAGCCGACGCCCTGAGTCATCGAGCACACTCGCTCCATTCGCTACTCGCTTCTTCTAGCTTGGTTGACGAGGTGCGAGACACTCAGTTCAGCGACCCTTACCTAACCGAAATCAGTCAGAAGATCGCCGACGGTACATTTGAGAAGAAGAAATATGACTTTAAGTTGCATGAAGATGGTTGATTCAGCTGAATGGCAGGCTATGCATCCCCCGAAGCAATGCTGAGCTAAGGGATCGCATCCTGCGAGAGTCACACAGTTCCACATTGTCAGTCCATCCAGGAGCCTCCAAGATGTACAAAGACATGAAGAGGTACTTCTGGTGGTCTGGAATGAAATCAGATGTGACAGAATATGTATTGAGATGCTTGACATGCCAGAAGTAAAATTTGAACATCGTAGACCGGGCGGAATGGTACAATCGATGCCAGTTCCGAAGTGGAAATTTCATGATATCTCCATGGATTTTGTTGTAGGACTCCCACCTGCCAGGGGAGGACTCAACATGATCTGGGTTGCAGTCGATCACCTCACCAAGGTTGCCAGATTCATACCGATGAAGGACACCTGGAAGGTAGTGAAGCTCGTAGAGCTATTCGACAAGGAGATTCTCAGACATCACGGAGTCCCGAAGACTATAGTATCTGACCGTGACACCAGATTTCTTTCGAGATACTGAAGAGCTACACGGGAAGCGCTGGGTACAGAATTGAAGCTAAGTACCGCCTTCCATCCTCAGACCGACGGTCAGACAGAAAGGACCATCCAGACACTAGAGGACATGCTTAGGGCATGTGCCTTAGACTTTCAGGGGAGTTGGTTAGATAAGCTTCATCTTATCGAGTTTTCGTAAAATAACATCTATCATGCTTCGATTAAGGTGTCGCCTTTCCAAGCCCTATACGGTAGACCTTGCCGTACACCTTTGTGTTGGGATGAATCAAGCGAAACGGTCATCATAGGACCGGAGTATCTAGAACAAGTCCAAGCAGAAGTGCAACAAATTCGAGCCAATATGAAGGCAGCCCAAGATAGACAGAAATCCTATGCGGATGTGAGACGACGACCTTGAGTTCTCCGTGGGTGACCAAGTGTTCTTGCGCTGTTTCACCTATGAAGGGTGTATTCGGTTTTGGTCAGAAGGGCAAGCTGAGCCCAAAATTTGTAGGGCCGTACACTATCACTGAAAGAGTTGGATCCGTAGCCTATAGGTTAGCATTACCTGAGGACTTGGGGCGTGTCCATGATGTCTTTCATATGTCACAACTCAAGAAGTACATTTTTGATCCTTCTCATGTCCTAGAGCCTGAACGACTATCCATTGAGCCGACCATGAGATATGTCGAAACCCCGATGAGAATCCTTGATAGGAAGACCAGAGACACTCACCATAAATCTATACGAATGGTGAAGGTCCTATGGTCAAACCACGATGTCGAAGAAGCGACATGGGAGTTGGAAGATGCCATGAAGGCGAAGTACCCACAGTTATTCATAGACTAGATAGTCTAGTATTTAGTACATACGGGTACGGGGCGTACCCCTTTTTAAGGGGGGTAGAGCCTTTTTGCTTTTGCATTGCTTTGGGTGAGCATTGCATAGTGTGTAGGTATTGTAATATATTTTGATGGCACATGTAGTGCGGAATGTGTTTGGTATGTGAATGTATGTATGTGTAATGTGTAGTGTATGGATGTGTATGTGCAATGTATGGTGTATTGTGTAATGTGTATCGTGAATTGTAGTGTGTATTGTGTAATGTGGATATGATGTGTATGGAAATGTGGATTGTGTATGTGAATTCGTATGATGCTTGACTTGCATGCTTGTAATGTGGAAGAAATAAACACCTCATAGGTGGTAGAAAGACACATTAGGGCAATTGGTTTGCCTAATGAGTAGAATTATTAAACTATTAACCTTGAGCAACTTTGAGGGCAAAGTTTCTTAAGGGGGGTAGATTGAAATACCCCGTAATTAAAAATAGTGATTAATTAGGCTAATAAATGCTTTATAAGCTTAATCAAGTCTAAATAATCATGAGGGAACAAATCCCGAAGAAAACGGATCCTTAAAATGAATTAAAAACGCTAACGAACCTTAAAGCACGTTTTTAGAGGAAACCGGGAAAACGTGACTTTAAGCGGGTCAAATAGACTCGTAACAATTTTGGTCAACTAAATAGTTATTAATAAATATTAGTGAAGGTCTAGAGCCAATAAAATCAATAAAACGAGGAATTAGTAAAAACTGTCAAAAAGGGAAGTTGTGGGGTAAAAACATAAATAACCCAAACTAGTGTGTCCACTATTGAAATAAAAATATAAAGAGTGTGTGTGTGTGCTGTGTCAGCCGGCCCCCTTCCCTCTCTCACACACTCTCTTAACTCTTCTTATGTACAAAAGAACAAAACAATTAAAAAGCAAAAGTAAACTACTTTACTTACTTACTCTCTCCTACTCTCCATTCTATTCTCTCACTCACGTACACCCATCTCCCTCACTCTCTATTTTATTCCTTCTCCAACCGGTAACAATGGAGCTTTGAAGCAACCCACACAAAATCCCACTTCTCTCCTCTTGTTAACCCTTTAACCTTCTCCAAAAATTACAAAAATTATACCATTGTGTTCCTCTCACCAAGGAGAACACTAGCCTCTTTTTAAAATTTGAAAATGAGCATTTTCATCTCCATGGGTGTGCTGCATTTGGAGCTTCAAGACCACCATTAGAACCACCTTCATCTCCTTATCAATTTGAGGTAAAAATATTCTTGAAACCTTCTTTTTCTAGCCCTTGTGGGCAAAACGAAATTTTAGCTAAACCCTTGTTGGTGCTTTGTATTCTAGCCGAATTTGGCATTCTTGGAGGGTGAGAAATCTTGTTCTTGAGCTGTCCAAAACTTCATCTCATCATTTGCAAGGTAATGAATTCCTAAACCCTAAAAACTTACCTTAAGGCTTTTAAAGAATGGTTAAGGGTTATTGGTATAAAATGGTGTGTATATATGGGATGTAGTGTTAGATAATTTAATCTACAAATCGGTGGAGAGAGAGAAAAGGAAGAAGGAAGACGAAAAAAGAAGAAAAAAGAAACTAGAAGAAGAACAAGGTAAATGATGCTCACATTTGTAGTCTTGTAAATGTTCTATGTAGCAGATTTTAGTAGCTTTTGAATGTATATTGAAAATGGTGATGAGTAGAAGTGTAATGAGGAAGAAGAAAACTTAAACTGTTTTGGGAGCTTAAAAGACAATTTAAAACTTGTTGAAACCTAGAGGGAATTAGATGTTGAGTGCAGGAATTTAATAGTGTTTAATGTGTAGTATTTTGTTGGAGAGTTGTGTATATTGTTGTGTTTATAAACAGGTGAAATGGGTAGTGGTTGTGAGATAAAACATGTGGTGAGAATGTAAATATAGGGGAGGTTATGTCAAAATTTACCTAGAACTAGAACACTTAAGAACTAGAAAACTAGGTAAAAATGTACCCTTGTAACAGATTTTGATTTGAGCTAGTTAGTGGGTAGGTTAGGAGAGGTAGCTAATGTATTGTCAGCTTTATAAATGGCATTAGATGAGCGAGCAATAGGTGGAGGGAGTGAGAGTTGAAATCTGTAGCAAAATACAACTAAGGAAAGAAACAATGTGAGTGCTGAAATGAAAGTTAGAAAACAAGTGTGTGAATTAGTATAGAAATGGGTAATGAGTTAATGGATGAACCAAGGTGTATTAGGAGGTTTGTTTAGTGTTAAAACATGTGGGATTGAGTGTAGGAACAATGGGGAAGTAATGGGTAAAAGAGAGGACTGAAAACAGAAATAAAAATGCAATTACTGGACTGGACCGACCTTGGGACCGGACTTGCAAGGTCGGTCGAGCCCAGACTTACAAAGACGGAAACCTTCTGGAATGGACCGACCTTGGGGACCGGACTTGCAAGGTCGGTTGGCCAGAAAATTTCCCGTAATATAACCTTATGGAATGGACCGACCTTGGGACCGGACATGCAAGGTCGGTCGAGTCTAGAATGCCGAAGCCAAAACTTACTGGAATGGACCGACCTTGGGACCGGACTTGCAAGGTCGGTCGGCCCTGAAATTTTCCAGCGTATTACCCTACTGACTTCGACCGACCTTGGGTCCGACCCTGGGTAAGGTCGGTCGAGTCATACAAAAAAAGATTAAGAATTATTAAATTACAATAAGTATAATTCTTATATTATATTATAATATATATATATATGTAATCTATATATGCACATATAAGTATAGGTACACCATGGTTAAGTAAGGAAGTAACTTAAAGTAATGAAAAGTAAGTAAATAAAGTGTAAGTGTACAGAAATTATAAAGACATAGTAAGTATGAATTAGGAAACACAATAGGAATACGAGTTAAGTGAGTTGTAAATAATTAACCACTCGATCACGTGTATGTTATAGGACTTGATTTGTGAACACCGGAGGAAAGACGGTTTCGAGTACAACGGTGAACGGTATGAATTCCTCTTGCCCCGTATGCTACCTTGGTTACTCTGATTTGTGTGTTGTGTGCTAATTGATCACCAAATAAGATAAATGCACGAATCGGAGTTATTATGCTTACTTGTGAAAATGTAGTGGTGTATCTTGTTGAATATCTTCTTTAAATCATAGTTTGTATAATTCATGAAATGTATGGATGGATATAAGTGTGTGTATGTATGAGATATATTGTATTGTGACCGAATGTGATTGTGATTGGAATTCTAACTGATTCCTAACAAGCTAACCAATCTAACTTAAATTGGTAATTAAATTTGAATGAGTAGAAGTCTGATATAGTTTCGGCCACGGGTGAGGAGGCGGAGTCACAAGAGGTTGGCTCCAATTCCTGACTCTTAACTGGTCTGCGGCCCAAACCCCTTAAATGGGTAGCATCCCGGATTGGTGAGTCAAGTAAATCCCGGTGGTGGGACGGAGTAGTCCCCGGGCCGGAGGTCATACCGACTTAATGAGTAAAAGTAAGTAAGTAAGAATGAGTAAACAAGTATGGTAAAGTAAGTAAGTGAAGTAAGAGTAAGTAATGTGTAACGAGTAAAAGAGTAAATTGCATTCCGATTAACCTGGAGCGTAATTTGGCTAACCCTTGTGAAGGTATGTATTGTG
The DNA here is from genome assembly GCA_023374045.1 of Limonium bicolor. Lineage (NCBI taxonomy): Eukaryota > Viridiplantae > Streptophyta > Magnoliopsida > Caryophyllales > Plumbaginaceae > Limonium > Limonium bicolor. The sequence continues at coordinate 43,835,467 of CM041776.1, read as the reverse complement.
TGTACTATTGTATTGTTGTTTTGGATTGTGTACTGTATTGAGCATGATTGTTCGATGTATGTAAAGCATGTATGTATGAAATTAATGAACCGCATGTACAGTCGACCTTAAATAGTCGGCGTACCCTAATTAGCATGCGGTATATGCGGAGTTTATGCGCAGCTTTTGCTGAGCCCCTTGGGGCGATGTTTTTTTACTACACGCAGGTCCTCGAGACGGGTGAAGATGATGAAGAGATTAAGCTGGTTTTCTTTTTGTCTGTAAATGGGTGAATTGTGAATGGTGTACTATGTTGTACACGGCTGTAGGAGTTTGTTAGCCGGTTTACCATAGGGTACACCCTCTTGGGATGATGAAAGGATGGTGATTGGGTATAGATGAGTAGCTTGTAGAAACTCATTCATTTTGGTAGATTTGAAAGGGATGTAATTGAATACTTTAAATACTCGGTAATCCAGCAATGTAAGTATATCACCTTTTGTATTTGGAATGTAATGTAGTAGCTCGGTATACTTAGGCATCAGACCGTATTGTAGGTAGCGTAGTAATAGCCTTGCTAGCCGTATGGGCGGTTAGCGGCATTGTATCACCTGCCGTAGTAGTAGTATTTCCGCTGCGACGTAGTATGATTAACGGGACGATTAGACGGTAAGTATAGGATTAACGGTATTTGCCTGACGATCTATCTAGGCTCGATTAGGGTTAAACTAGAGTAAACCCGATCCGGGTATTACTCAAGAGATCTCTCCTCCCGACCAGTAGCCAGTGACTAACTGGATTAAGGTAAACCATCACACTCATTCACACTCCATCGTTAGACTTAGTCAGTCAGTAACCCAGTTACAGTTTTAGGTATGGAGAACATCACTTATTTGTTGGCTGCCCTGTGGGTCTTACGCATGCCTAGAGTCATTCTAGGTATATTCATGTTCGAGTCAAAGCTCTAGAGATCCGACGATGTCGTATCTCGTTCCTAAGTACTTTACTTAGGTTATAATTTACATAATTTATAATACTTAGAGTATTATGTCAAATAACGGCAGTCACAAACACATTGCTCGTATAGGTAGATTTATATAAGCCGATCTATAGTCGACGTAGTATTAGTCCCGTGGGACGTTCGCGCATATTAAATGACGCGGGAAAATAAACAGTTAAAACTTCACATAACATAATCACAGATACACACATACATACGTACATCACACACGTTATTCAATCACACATATCTGAGCCCGAGGAAGCCCTCAGGACATCTCATATCAAACCCCTTTACATACCATTCACTAATGACCTAGGTTGTGCAGTAGACCACTAGCTCATCAAGCGCCTTCGTCGGTGATACGATCTAAATATCAAACACACTACAAGTCAATCCACATGACTTATTTAAGCTCGGTAAGTCCGAACAACACAAGTAATCCCGACCTTTCATCCCCGGATTTCAATAGTTATTTGTTAAGGTATCGTTATATGAACTCGTCAGTCGTAGTACGTATTAATTACCAACACCCGGGTTTAATTAAGATGAGTCGGTTATAGAGACACCTTAGTTATAGCGTATTCAAATGTTAGGATTTATTCTTTATATTACGAGTATACTTACATACGTTCATGTTTATACTTAAGTATTAAGTTTAACCATTTCGGTTAGGTATACGAATTATACCGTTATAATGTATAGTTGCATGTATTCATGCAACATTAATTTGCATCACAATTTATGCTTATGCACTAATATTTTATGGCATTATTATTTAACCATTTAATATTGTACCATATATTATACACCTCTTTATTCATCTTAATAAACTATACTTTAATTTTTTAACTGTATGACTTATAGTATATAGTTATACTAATGTCATAACACTTGTAATTTATTATTACATGACATTAAAACCATATTGTATACTCTTATTTATACTCTCGGTTTTATATATATTTATACATGTTGTTTTTATTGATTTAATCTTATAACATATAGTTGCATGCATACATGCACTATATTATATAGTTCCAACTATACCATATACTTAATATGAATATATTTTTAATATATGCTTTTAATACCCCGGATCTAAAATGGTGATTTAATTACTCTAATAAATTATTAAGGGCCTAATGGTGCCTAAGAGTATTGGTAAAAGAATAAACCAAAGAAAAGAGAAAACGCTTGAAAAGCGAAAAACGCTAAAATGCGTATTAAATTTAAATAAGAGATATAATCTCGTAAGGGTCCGAGATGGATTCCTAAGGCTAGTTAGGCCTAATTAGTAACGGGAATGATTCCCGAAGGAAAACGGATCCAAATAATGGATTAGAAACGCTAACGGAGTTTTAAGCACGTTTTCGAGAAAACCCGAAACGCAACTTAAGTGGTCAAATGGACCCGTAAAAATTATAGTTGATTATATAACTATAATAAGTATTAATGGAAGTTTAATAACCATTAAAATAAAGAAGAAACGAAGAAAAATCCGAAAAAAACGGGCCCGGTGAGTGAATAGTGCCGAACCGGGTAAAATAACAAGCGTTTTCTGTAAGATTACGAAAAACGCTTCAGCATGTAAGTATACAGTGGGGCCGATTTTATTGGCTTGATTAGCCTTCCCCCTCTCTAATATAGTTAGTAAATAAAGAAGGAAGGAAAGAAAAACAAAAGCAAAAGTAAATAGTACAAATCCACTAAGTCATTCTCTTGCTCTTCATTCTTCACTCACGTTTCCTTTTCCCACTTCCCACCTGTGCTTTCTTCTCCCTCGCTGAAGCCCCATGGCGATTTGCGAGAGCCTCCATCGGCCCTCTTCTATTTCTTCTTCTACAAGATGCAAATCAACACCGAATTGCAAATAATTTCACCATTTGATTCCTCTCAACTTGGGGAACATTTCCCTCCCTTCAAAATCCAAAAAAAAAAAGCTCACGCTTGACCTCCATGGAAAAATCTGAAAATGGAAGGTTGAAGGTGCCATCTTGTTCTGAAACCACTCTCTGGTGTTTAAGGTAAGAAGCAAGCTCAAAATCTCCATTGTCTAGCTTCTCTTGATTTTTGGAAAAATTCCAACGTGAGCTTCTCCATCCTTGCTTCAGCCGGTTTCTTCTAGCCTTTTAGGAGTGCTGGAACTTCATCATTTTGATTGCCTAAGCTCTCCATGAGGACACTTGAAGGTAATCTTTATGCTAAAGCCCTAGAAAACTAACTCTTGAAATATTAATTTTGGTGAGTACGTGAGAAATAAACAAGCTTGTTATGTGTGGTTTGAGGTTATGTTTGTAGATAGCAATCAATACCTCTGTTTGGTGTGGAAACGAGGAGAGAAAGAGGGAAACAAGAGAAGGAGGAAGAAAGAAAAGAAAACAGAAAGCTAGTAAGGTAATGAGCTTACCTAAGATGGTTTGTCCTCTGTAAACCCATTTTTGAATGGGATTAATGCTCTTGAAATGGGTGTAGTTGGGATACTACAATGATGTTAGTTGAATGAGATTGTTTTAATGTGGTTTAAGGTTGCAAATAAACCTAAAAGCTAAGCTAGTATATATATGTGAACAAGAGGGAATTTGGTGTATTGTGGTTGTTGATGCTTGATGAAACAGGGGTGAAGATTGTGTTTGTGAGTACATTAATGTGGTGAAAATGCTAAGGAAAGCAAGGAGGTGCTGTCAAAATTGCCTAGGAATGGATAAGTTGAGTGTTTTATTATAAGGATGAAACTAGGTGTTCAAGAGGTGTTAAATGAGTGATTAAAGATTTGGAAACCAACTAAGGAGAAGTGTGTATGAGGAGTAGAAATAATGTCAATTGAAGTGCGGGGAATGGCACTGTTTGAATGGTAAAAGAAGGTACCAAGTTGTTACAAGAGTTAAGCAAAACAAGAAAACTAGTTTTGATAATGTAAGTGAATTTAAGTGACATTAACTAGAGTTGGTGGATGCACTTGATGCTTGGTTTAAGGTGATAAGAAGGGTATTTAAGTGCTTAATCATGTGGATTAAGGTGGGGAAGATTGGATAATTAAAGGATTAAGAGATAACCTGTAACAGAGATAGAAAATGCCAATTCTGCAAAATCTGTAGCAGGGTCCGGGACTTAGGTCCAGGACCAAGTCCCGGACCACCCCTATTTTACCCCGAGAGTTGCCTGCTTGGTTGGTCCGGGTCCTAGCTTCATGCCCAAGTCCGGACCATATATAATTTTCTAGCCGAGAATACACAGCCATATTGGTCCGGGCCTTGAGTCTGGTACAAGGTCCCGGACCACATGTTAAAATCACCCGAGAGTTACAACCAGCTTTGGTCCGGGACTTAGGGTGGGAACCAAGTCCCGGACCACCCCCAGAAACTACAGAGAGTATTTTAAAGGTTTGGAGTTGAAAGAACAAATTAAGAGAAAAATCTGTAGTGGACCGACCCAGGGTCCGACCCAGTTCTGGGTCGGTCGGACCACGTTAAGCCAGCCAGAAAGCTTCGGCAAAGGACCGACCCAGAGAGTTTTGGGTCGGTCGGCTTAGCTTGGGTCGGTCGGGCAAAATTAACGAAGGAAAAAGTTTCGGCAATGGACCGACCCATAAGGATGGGTCGGTCGTGGGTCGGTCTAAGGTTGTTTTCTGAACCAGAGAGTTACTGGGACGGACCGACCCAGGGGTTGGGTCGGTCGGTGGGTCGGTCGACCCTTAACAAAAAAAAAAAAAAGAGAAATTTTAATTTCTAAGAATGTTAATTGGTATTAAGGTGTGCCATTAATAGGGTAGTGATGATTGGGACCCTAAGAACTTAAGTAATTAAGTTAAGATTAAGTATAAACCTTAATGCTTAGAGTTAAGATTATAAGGTTGTAAATGATGGGGGTTTGAATGCTAATGATGTTATAAGATGTTAAGGCCTTGTTTGGTGACATGTAAAGGCCCTAAGAAGTGTAAGAAAGTATTAGAAGAGAGTGAGAAATGAGAACTCAAATTAACAAGTGTAAAACCGAGATAACGGGATAAACGGGGTTAAGTACGGGAGTATTAGTTTTACATACCGTAATGCTTTGATGTTAATAAAACATTTGAATGTTATCAGTGGATCGTGTGTGAACCAAGCATGGTGAGATGACACAGTAAAAGTAAAAACCCCGGTGAAAGGTATGATTTTCTCATGCCCCGTATGCTAACCGAGTTACTCTGATTTGTGTGTTTGTGTGCCGGCTTAATCAAGAATAAAGCATGAAAATAATCCCTTGTTTGATTATGTATGCCTTGATGTATGTTGAATGAGCTAACATACTTGTATGCCGGTGTGGTCTAACTTAGTGCATAGACCGACTCTTAGTGAGTACTGATTGACTAGAAACCCGTTGAACGGGTAGTCACATAACCAACGGTATTATGCAAACACACACAAGCTATCGATTAAAGTATAACGATAACACAAACATATGAACTCCCTAAAATGTGAGGAGATGTACGGGTTGAGTATATACCCGATAACGGTTAGAGAACCTTATTGAAACAATCCACGAAATAAATATGAGTGGAGAGATAAACGACCTCCATCGAGAGGATTGAAGTTAGGCCAATAATGTAAACATATAAGAAAGGTAAAAGAGACCTAAGGGACTATGTGACTCCCTTGAGATACGGTCGACCTCTTATATGAGGATTTTACCCGGTATAAGAAATATCCGAATGTACAAGCATATGATTGTGAGGGTAACACTTAAACCTAAGATTACCCAAATTTAAGTAAAGTTCCCAAAGTCATTAGAAACATCGAGAGTGATGCTTCTAGACTAATATACAAGATATAATTATAACTCCGAGAGAGGAGTATATGGGAATGTGAGTAGTCCGAGAGTAGTCGGACCTAAGTAAAAGAGATAGGAACTAAGAGAGAGTTCCGTGAGCTAGTTGAACCTTCCCACCATGCTAGACCCAGAGTAGGGTCGAAACCGGGGAAGTAAGACTATGCTAGAGAGCCATGAGTTTTGGCTTAAGTATAAGAGAGTAACAAGCGTGATGTAGGAGACCTGTAGTGTCTCGAGAATCTACAAGAGCTTGAGTATGAATAACCCAAGAGTGCGGGTGGTGAGATAATGAGTATAAATAACCCGAGAGAAAGGGAGAAGAGTATATGTGAGTAACCCGAGAGAATGGGTAGTATAAGAATGAGTAGCCCAAGAGAATGGGTGTGTATACGAATGAGTAACCCGAGAGAAGGGTAAGTAAGAATAAGTAACCCGAGAGAGAGGGTGAGGTATTGAATAAGTAAACAAGGCATAGTGAGGAATAACCCTCAATGCCTAAGAGTAACCAGTTACCACTAACAACATTGTTATGTTAGTTAGGAATCGTGTTCCGTGATTGGATGTAGATTCCTTGTGTGATATACATTATATTGTATTGCATGATGCATGTTGTTTGTTTAAAATGAACTCCATGTATATCCGACCCAAAGTCGGGCGTACCGCGGTTAGCACGCGGTATATGCGAATTTCATGCGCAGCGAAAGCTGACCCCCTAGGGGGAACGTTTTTAGTGTGCAGGTACTTGAAGCTGGCCACCGTTCGAGAGAGTAGGACGGGGACTGCTGTGAGCATGGGTAGTTAGATTGTAATTACTTATGCGTTTGAATGAGGTGTAAGTCCGAGTATGTTATCGGCATCCGTATATTGTAGACTCGGTATAGTAGAGATGAATGAGTATTGTATTGTATGAAGTACTCGGTTGTTCCAGTCATCAGACCGTTACGGTATGTAAGAAAGGCCTGGTTAGCCACAGGGTGGCTAACGGCGTTGTTCACCCCTCGTTGTATGTAATAGATCCGCTGCGAGTTAATGGTAATTAGTAACAGTTTAAGAGGTAATGAGAGATTAGGTTGGGGTGTTACAAAAATGGTATCAGAGCGAAGTATCGCTCTGATGACTGGAAATACCGAGCTGAGGAAATACCGAGTTAGGATATAGAGACTTAGGGCTATGGGTTGAGTGGTAGCGTGAGAGATGCGCTAGATAGGAACTTCCAGTATGATCTGGATACCTACAATACCAGACCCGCCCTCCACAACCCCCGCATTAAAAGCTTGGGAAAGAACGCCAGAGAGACGGGGAAACCCAATCTGGCAGTTATTTAATATTTCATTCTGAACTAGAACCTGTCATGCGGTAAGTCCCGAGAACCGGAAAGCCCGGAGACGGATCCCGCTGGAATGACAATGACCGCACATAATGGCGAGAAATCGAGAAATCCTAATCCAAGGAGATCGAAATCTGTGGCAACTTGGGGCGACATGCTTAGCAGTCGCGAGAACCCAATAGGCCGAGAGTAGTAGTGAGAAGCATGCACCAACCGTGCAACAAGGCGGACACATGAGAAATAACGAGAACCGGGACACATGTCTACGGACCGCCATGATATGTAATACCCCTAAGGGTATACCAATCAATTAAGAACATAGTTGAGAGTTGGTACACCCACCCTGCCACACCCGAAGAGGTTGCAATACCTAACGGGCACAGCTTAGAGAGCCAACGAGGCTACCAAATATAATGTGAACAATACCGTGACCGGTATGAGTTAACCCAAAAACCGCCAGTACCGCGCACTTGCCACGGCAAGTGCAGTAATAGCGGGATCAATAAGAAGAGCTTTGACAAGCTATCAGTACTTAGTAAAGTACCAGGATGGCGAATGAAGCCAATATAGCAACTCGAACCTTAAGAAATCTGAAATGAAACCTTAAAAAGGCCTAAAGGCCTGACCACTGTATAAAGAATATAACAGTCAGCAAGAGGCTAGACCTGGTAAGAAGCAACCGGCATTGAAATGCCGCAAAGAGTTTACTTTCAAGACTCAAACTTTTCTTCAAAACATGAAATTTTCCAAAAAACCCCCAAAGTTTTTTTTAACCAAACCAGTGAACCACGATAAGTTATCATAGGACGAAATAAGAGGAGTTGGCAACAGAACACTTCACTTAGGCGTGTGACCGACACTACGGTATACTAAACGAGACATGGAACGACCGCACTCCGAAGGAGCTTGCGGGCCTGACAAGCCAATTATGAGTTAGTTGGGTAAGTGGTAACGTATCAACAAGATACTCCATGTATGTATACAAGTAGAGTACGGTACACGGGAAGTAGCCCACTCCATACTACGGACGAAAGAGCCAATCCAAACCAAGACAGTTGGATATCTCGAATGATCGAAGAATACAAGGAAGCTTACCAAGTTAAGGGAGTCAAGAATCCAGTAAGATGATGGATCTAAGAACATAGCGTTAATAAACGCGAGAGGCACAAAGTAATATTAAACACAGACATTGGAAATGTCTCAGGAAATACCTAATAACTGGGTGAATACCAGTGTAAATAATACGGCGAATGCCTAAATGAACTATTAATGTACGATAAACGGGATAGAATTCCCACTTATACCTCACTGAAGAGAATAATGACCTAACCCAGAAGGTATTAGAAGGTACCAAGGATCTACCCAATAATGGGAGACATTACAACCCTAAACGGGATAGTCAAGAACATAGCCGCAAGGCGAAGTCGCAACGAACATAACCACAAGTACAAGCCAAGATGTAATGGCATTACTGTAACACCCAGGAGCAATCCGAGAAGGGTGCGGAATCAACAGTAGTTGAACGAAACATCGTGTTGAGAACAAAGTGTTAAGCAAACACTCGGGTAAACCCGAAGGGATCCCTCGTAACACGGGATACCCTAGATTGCCAGAGGGCATCAACAAACTATCAAGTTTTTAAAAGGGCCTTCCATGTACGGAATGTGGTGAGACAACCACATCAAGAGCCCAGTAATACCTTCCAAACCATTAAAGGAGAAACCTATATAAACAGCCCGCATGGACATGACTCGAGGCAAGGTGGCTTGAAGCCGATAAAACCAACTACAATACGTAGATCCAAACATTGTAAAACATATGCATAAAGGCATAAGAGGAACAGTGGTGAATGGACCACTACCTTAGAGTGGGGATACCACTTGTGATTATGGGGCCTATGGAGCGGCATTTGCGTGAATCCTCCAGAGAAAGGCTACCACCTAAGTATGTAATGTGAAACCGCTAGAGTGGTGTAGCAAAACTTGAGCATGTGTATATTGCCAATGAGTATACGAACTATAGTAGAGTAATCAGTTGAGTAGTGAACACTGTATGTGTACCATATGAACTGCAGAGTAAGCAGTGCGCAAGTGTCATCAGTTGAGTAAGCGGTGCGCAGCGGAAGCGTGGTGGGCCCATAACCCACAGATCCCAGGATCGATATGTGGAAAAATGCAGAGTAGTATGAATGAAGAACTCTGGCACAAAACCAAGAAACAAACATAATCCATGAGCCACTATTAAACGAGGAAGCACTACATGCTAAGTAGTAGCTTGACCTCAACCGACAACAAGTCGGGAAAAAAAAAAATAAGTGAATAATCACAAACGTATACAGTGTTATACGAAGTAGATTCCCAGAGAACTGGAGAGACAATCTAAAATTCATCGAATTCGCATACGGTAAGAGATACCAAGCGACGATTGAAATACATGGAAAATACCTAAGAGCGAGCTAAGCTCTAGTTACCAGGTCACGTAGCTGAAACTAGTGGGCCGTAATTCAAGGTTAAGTATACCTGGCAAACCTGATTGAAGCCTTAGAGGCTAGAACCGAACCCGGTTATGAGTTAATTAACCAATGTTCAGTGATAACATATGGTTGGTTACGCGGGCGTAACCCCTTTTAAGGGGGGTAGGGCGAGAAACCGCTTAGAGTATGTTTTACGTATTGGTGCGTAAACTACTATGTGCATAGCACAAAGAAATTATTTTGATGTTTGGACTCATGTTACATAAACATGTACCCATTCATGTGTAAGTATGAGTATTATGCATGAGAGATGCGAGTAATGTGTATGTAATAAATATGAAAAGAGGAGTAGAGAAACTCCTGGGGAATGAGAATCCCTATAGTATATGTCTAGTGAGATTAGACATGAGATATGATGAGTATGAATCGGCATGAAACCGATGTGTAACCTAAGAGGGAGTGAGTTCCCTAGGTGATTTTATTTGAGAATGATAGATGGAGTGAGTTCCATCCTTTGGAGTTGTATGTTATGTGTTTTAAATTGAGCAACAATTGAGTAAAAGAAGCCAAAGTATGGAATGCCTAGGCAAGGTAGTGAAGCAATGAGAATAATGGATGACTAAGTCCATGATAAAGATAATCGAAACAGATTGTTTTATGAATATGACTAGAAAGAGTAAAAGATAGAAAACGAAAATGTTTGACTATCTGATTGTTTGAAACTGACGTGGGAGGTGGAACTTGATCTGCTAGCGATCAAGGGAAACCGAACACAAATTGGGGTGGAAGGATAGTTCAACACTGATGCTGATCACATCAGGGTTAGATGATTCCTGAAGCTCCCTATAGTGGTCACAAGTAATCACGCTAAGAAAGATACAGCTACCATAAATCTGATTTGGAGTTGTGTGTGTTTTAAAAAGAATTTTCAAACAGATTTTGGAAAAGAATTTTCTTCAAGTATGAAGATGGAAATGAAAATTGGTTTTGAAACCGCTATCACCCGCCGATGGCTGGCCTTAAGTCTTGATGACCGGTAGAACGGTGGGCGTGTATTAGTTTTGAAACCATTCACCGTACGTGCGGCGGTCCTAAGTGACCGGTTGGGGCGGTGTCAGTGTGTGATTTTTCCAAAGGCAGCGGGACGGGGAGAGTACCCTGAGATGTTCCTGTGTTGAGTGAGTCAACCAGAGTGCCTGAGGATATGTATATGTGTAACGTTTTGATCAGAACCGAAGGGACCGTGGGCCAGAGAGAGTAAGTGCCCATTTGTCATGAAACGGCCGTGAACCAGAAAGAGTAAGTGTTCAACGTGACCGGTACCTGAGGGATCAGTAGTATATCACTCAACATGGATTCGAGGACTGTAGTGCCTTCTTGTCTTCGGACCGATTCCATGGAGAGAGAAAAAGAGTATTTTTGATTGCTATACATGCTGTGATATGTGTGTGGTATGTGTAGTATGAAATGAGACAGACTTGTGGAGTCTGTAAGGTTATACATGTATTATAACCTTGGCATGAACGCCATGAGAGTAACCATCTAGATTCACCAACTTTGAGGACAAAGTTCCTAAGGGGGGTAGTTTAATACCCCGGATCTAAAATGGTGATTAAATTACTCTAATAAATTATTAAGGCCTAATGGTGCCTAAAGAGTATTGGTAAAAGAATAAAACCAAAAGAAAAGAGAAAACGCTTGAAAAGCGAAAAACGCTAAAATGCGTTAAATGAATAAGAGATATATGATCTCGAAGGGTCCGAGATGGATTCCTAAGGCTTAGTTAGGCCTAATAAGTATACGGGAATGATTCCCGAAGAAAACGGATCCAAATAATGGATTAAAACGCTAACGGAGTTTAAAGCACGTTTTTCGAGAAAACCCGAAAACGTGACTTTAAGTGGTCAAATGGACCCGTAAAAATTATAGTTGATTATATAACTATAATTAAGTATTAATGGAAGTTTAATAACCATTAAAAATAAAGAAACGAGAAAAATCCGAAAAACGGGCCCGGTGAGTGAATAGTGCCGAACCGGGTAAAATAACAAGCGTTTTCTGTAAGATTACGAAAAACGCTTCAGCATGTAAGTATACAGTGGGGCCGATTTTATTGGCTTAATTAGCCTTCCCCCTCTCTAATATAGTTAGTAAATAAAGAAGGAAGGAAAGAAAAACAAAAGCAAAAGTAAATAGTACAAATCCACTAAGTCATTCTCTTGCTCTTCATTCTTCACTCACGTTTCCTTTTCCCACTTCCCACCTGCGCTTTCTTCCCCTCGCTGAAGCCCCATGGCGATTTGCGAGAGCCTCCATCGGCCCTCTTCTATTTCTTCTTCTACAAGATGCAAATCAACACCAAATTGCAAAATAATTTCACCATTTGATTCCTCTCAACTTGGGGAACATTTCCCTCCCTTCAAAATCCAAAAAAAGCTCACGCTTGACCTCCATGGAAAAATCTGAAAATGGAAGGTTGAAGGTGCCATCTTGTTCTGAAACCACTCTCTGGTTGCTTAAGGTAAGAAGCAAGCTCAAAATCTCCATTGTCTAGCTTCTCTTGATTTTTGGAAAAATTCCAACGTGAGCTCCTTCTCCATCCTTGCTTCAGCCGGTTTCTTCTAGCCTTTTAGGAGTGCTGGAACTTCATCATTTTGATTGCCTAAGCTCTCCATGAGGACACTTGAAGGTAATCTTTATGCTAAAGCCCTAGAAACTAACTCTTGAAATATTAATTTTGGTGAGTTACGTGAGAAATAAACAAGCTTGTTATGTGTGGTTTGAGGTTATGTTTGTAGATAGCAATCAATACCTCTGTTTGGTGTGGAAACGAGGAGAGAAAGAGGGAACAAGAGAAGGAGGAAGAAAAGAAAAGAAAACAGAAAGCTAGTAAGGTAATGAGCTTACCTAAGATGGTTTTGTCCTCTGTAAACCCATTTTTGAATGGGATTAATGCTCTTGAAATGGGTGTAGTTGGGATACTACAATGATGTTAGTTGAATGAGATTGTTTTAATGTGGTTTAAGTGTGCAAATAAACCTAAAAGCTAAGCTAGTATATATATGTGAACAAGAGGGAATTTGGTGTATTGTGGTTGTTGATGCTTGATGAAACAGGGGTGAAGATTGTGTTTGTGAGTACATTAATGTGGTGAAAATGCTAAGGAAAGCAAGGAGGTGCTGTCAAAATTGCCTAGGAATGGATAAGTTTGAGTGTTTTATTATAAGGATGAAACTAGGTGTTCAAGAGGTGTTAAATGAGTGATTAAAGATTTGGAAACCAACTAAGGAGAAGTGTGTATGAGGAGTAGAAATAATGTCAATTGAAGTGCTGGGAATGGCACTGTTTGAATGGTAAAAGAAGGTACCAAGTCTGTTACAAGAGTTAAGCAAAACAAGAAAACTAGTTTTGATAATGTAAGTGAATTTTAAGTGACATTAACTAGAGTTGGTGGATGCACTTGATGCTTGGTTTAAGGTGATTAAGAAGGGTATTTAAGTGCTTAATCATGTGGATTTAAGGTGGGGAAGATTGGATAATTAAAGGATTAAGAGATAACCTGTAACAGAGATAGAAAATGCCAATTCTGCAAAATCTGTAGCAGGGTCCGGGACTTAGGTCCAGGACCAAGTCCCGGACCACCCCTATTTTTACCCCCGAGAGTTGCCTGCTTGGTTGGTCCGGGTCCTAGCTTCATGCCCAAGTCCCGGACCATATATAATTTTCTAGCCGAGAATACACAGCCATATTGGTCCGGGCCTTGAGTCTGGTACAAGGTCCCGGACCACTTGTTAAAATCACCCGAGAGTTACAACCAGCTTTGGTCCGGGACTTAGGGTGGGAACCAAGTCCCGGACCACCCCCAGAAACCTACAGAGAGTATTTTAAGGTTTGGAGTTGAAAGAACAAATTAAGAGAAAAATCTGTAGTGGACCGACCCAGGGTCCGACCCAGTTCTGGGTCGGTCGGACCACGTTAAGCCAGCCAGAAAGCTTCGGCAAAGGACCGACCCAGAGAGTTTTGGGTCGGTCGGCTTAGCTTTGGGTCGGTCGGGCAAAATTTAACGAAGGAAAAAGTTTCGGCAATGGACCGACCCATAAGGATGGGTCGGTCGTGGGTCGGTCTAAGGTTGTTTTCTGAACCAGAGAGTTACTGGGACGGACCGACCCAGGGGTTGGGTCGGTCGGTGGGTCGGTCGACTCTTAACAAAAAAAAAAAGAGAAATTTTAATTTCTAAGAATGTTAATTGGTATTAAGGTGTGCCATTAATAGGGTAGTGATGATTGGGACCCTAAGAACTTAAGTAATTAAGTTAAGATTAAGTATAAACCTTAATGCTTAGAGTTAAGATTATAAGGTTGTAAATGATGGGGGTTTGAATGCTAATGATGTTATAAGATGTTAAGGCCTTGTTTGGTGACATGTAAAGGCCCTAAGAAGTGTAAGAAAGTATTGGAAGAGAGTGAGAAATGAGAACTCAAATTAACAAGTGTAAAACCGAGATAACGGGATAAACGGGGTTAAGTACGGGAGTATTAGTTTTACATACCGTAATGCTTTGATGTTAATAAAACATTTGAATGTTATCAGTGGATCGTGTGTGAACCAAGCATGGTGAGATGACACGGTAAAAGTAAAAACCCCGGTGAAAGGTATGATTTTCTCATGCCCCGTATGCTAACCGAGTTACTCTGATTTGTGTGTTTGTGTGCCGGCTTAATCAAGAATAAAGCATGAAAATAATCCCTTGTTTGATTATGTATGCCTTGATGTATGTTGAATGAGCTAACATACTTGTATGCCGGTGTGGTCTAACTTAGTGCATAGACCGACTCTTAGTGAGTACTGATTGACTAGAAACCCGTTGAACGGGTAGTCACATAACCAACGGTATTATGCAAACACACACAAGCTATCGATTAAAGTATAACGATAACACAAACATATGAACTCCCTAAAATGTGAGGAGATGTACGGGTTGAGTATATACCCGATAACGGTTAGAGAACCTTATTGAAACAATCCACGAAATAAATATGAGTGGAGAGATAAACGACCTCCATCGAGAGGATTGAAGTTAGGCCAATAAGGTAAACATATAAGAAAGGTAAAAGAGACCTAAGGGACTATGTGACTCCCTTGAGATACGGTCGACCTCTTATATGAGGATTTTACCCGGTATAAGAAAATATCCGAATGTACAAGCGTATGATTGTGAGGGTAACACTTAAACCTAAGATTACCCGAATTTAAGTAAAGTTCCCAAAGTCATTAGAAACATCGAGAGTGATGCTTCTAGACTAATATACAAGATATAATTATAACTCCGAGAGAGGAGTATATGGGAATGTGAGTAGTCCGAGAGTAGTCGGACCTAAGTAAAAGAGATAGGAACTAAGAGAGAGTTCCGTGAGCTAGTTGAACCTTCCCACCATGCTAGACCCAGAGTAGGGTCGAAACCGGGGAAGTAAGACTATGCTAGAGAGCCATGAGTTTTGGCTTAAGATGTAAGAGAGTAACAAGCGTGATGTAGGAGACCTGTAGTGTCTCGAGAATCTACAAGAGCTTGAGTATGAATAACCCAAGAGTGCGGGTGAGATAATGAGTATAAATAACCCGAGAGAAAGGGGAGAGTATATGTGAGAGTAACCCGAGAGAACGGGTATGTATAAGAATGAGTAGCCCAAGAGAATGGGTGTGTATACGAATGAGTAACCCGAGAGAACGGGTGTATAGAATAAGTAACCCAGAGAGAGGGTGAGGTATTGAATAAGTAAACAAGGCATAGTGAGGAATAACCCTCAATGCCTAAGAGTAACCAGTTACCACTAACAACATTGTTATGTTAGTTAGGAATCGTGTTCCGTGATTGGATGTAGATTCCTTGTGTGATATACATATATATTGTATTGACATGATGCATGTTTGTTTGTTTAAATGAACTCCATGTATATCCGACCCAAAGTAGTCGGCGTACCGCGGTTAGCACGCGGTAATATGCGAATTTCATGCGCCGCGTAAGCTGACCCCCTAGGGGGAACGTTTTTAGTGTGCAGGTACTTGAAGCTGACCACCGTTCGAGAGAGTAGGACGGGGACTGCTGTGAGCATGGGTAGTTAGATTGTAATTACTTATGCGTTTGAATGAGGTGTAAGTCCGAGTATGTTATCGGCATCCGTATATTGTAGACTCGGTATAGTAGAGATATGAATTGAGTATTGTATTGTATGAAGTACTCGGTGGTTCCAGTTCATCAGACCGTTACGGTATGTAAGAAAGGCCTGGTTAGCCACATGGGTGGCTAACGGCGTTGTTTCACCCCTCGTTGTAATTAGAGTTCCGCTGCGTGAGTAGGAGTAATTAGTAACAGTTTAAGAGGTAATGACGAGATTAACGGTTGGGGTGTTACAATGCTTGTGCAACACTTATACATTCATATTTCATAAGTTATACTCTCACATTATATGTCACATTATTATCATCTTATGTAGGATGATTATTTCCATTTGTTGCATTATTTATGCAATTCATATTTAGAACTTCATCTTAATATTATGTAACATTCCATGACATATATTTATAGTTCCTAAGGTTTATTTTAATACTAACCTTAGTTTATAAATTCTATTTCTCCATTAATTGTCACATTTTTTCATGTGAATATTATTAATGATAATTATTTTATTTAATCACATTTATACTATATAATATCTATAGTATTTATAACATTGTAAACCATAATTATAAATTCATTTCTTGCATGTTACACATGCGGTAATAATATATAGTTTAATAAACTATGTTTTGACCACATAAAATCATACAATGTTACACTTATATCTTATACCATATAAGATAATATTTTATATATCATTTAACATTATATTATATAGTTTTGAAAATCACATAATTAATTGCCGCAAGGCATATTTATTATACACTTATTATTTCTTTGTTCACATAGTTTTCATTAATCACAATGTGACCACACATTATTATACCATGTTATAAATATCATATTTTATAACATTAAAACCTTATAACATACTGTAACCTATAGTTTTAATAGAACTATATTATGGCCGAAAAGGCCTTTAGGTTATATTTCATTTTCTTTTCAATTCCCATTTTTTTTTATTATTACAATTCCTCCACATATTTTATAACATGTTATATACACCATATGTTATATCATTTAAACTTTATAATAATTATTCATATAGTTTTACAAACTCAAGAATTTCGAACAGACCCATGGTCTGTTTTAAACTTCATTTCAGCACATTATATATTCTTATAATTACAATCTTGCCACATATATTATGTAATGTTATACATACTATATATTATATCATTTTAATCCATTAATTCATTATAACATATGGTTTATAAATTTTGTATATTACCAAACAGACCCACTGTTTTGGTTTTTTTTTCCAGCAACATAAGTTTCTTAATTTACAAAATTACCATATATTTCATCATAAGCTACATATAGGTTATAATACATAGTATTAATGTTTATAATTTTTGTATAACCTATAGTTTTAATTATATTAATTTCCAAACAGACCCCATGCGGTATTTAATTTCTTTTTCTGCCCCATACTTCTTTTATTTACATATTGACCACACTTTATATAATATACTTTGTGAATGTCACAAGACTATATATTATACACTTTTATTAATATAACCATTTATATAACTCTAAAAATTCCAAAACTTTATATTAGTGATATAAACTATAATATTAACCATATTAACCCATAACTTTTGGTATTTACCATTTATACCCCATAAATTTTATAACTTTAACATTTAGCTTAATATGTTACCATAGGTTTATAAATTAATCACTTATGTTATAAATCTTGGTCAAGGCTTTTAACTTTGTCAATGTTGACCCATTTACTACCAGTTTGACCATAGGTTTATCTAATTGCGGTTTTGACCACAACTTCCTCACAAATTACAATTTGACCCCATATTTTATAAAACTTTATAAAATTCATTTTAATAGTTTTTAATACATAATTTTCGGCTATAATCTTTGTTTAGCCTCTAAATTTTATTTTAATTACAAATCAACCCCAAATGTCATCCGGTAATGTTTATTTTTATTTTAAATTCATTTTTAACTTAATATAGCATAAAATTAAATGGCCTAAAGCATGGCCTTATTACAACACATAACATATAATAAATGTTACATATAAATATCATAAAAATACTATATGTTTACGGTTTATTATATAGTTTCTTCCTAAGGTTTTCTAAAATTATTTAATTAATTCCTATGACATTATATGTCATCTAAACCTTATATTACCAACTAAAAATGTGATAAAACATTATAATACATAGTTAAGCCATCTTAAGCTCTATTTGTTCTCGGCTTTCACTTTTAAATAACATAATGACATAAAAACTATATAATATAAGAGTTTAGTGTTCTTACATTGATTTCAAGCAAACAAACTCAGCCAAGGCCTTCCAAGTACTCACGGTTGGGTTTATAAAATGCTTAGGTTAGTTTTTGAACTCCAAACCACATATAGACTTGAGTAGTGCATTATTTAAGTAGTAGATTAACTTACTTTGGTAGGTTAACACCCATAATTCACTCCTTCATTTTTAAGCAGATTTTTCCCCATGGTACAACACCCATTTGGCAGTATTTTGCAAGGGAAAATACATGTATTGGGCTTATGATATGAAGATCATTAAAAGCTAGTTTAAACTTAGAAAAAGGCATGATCTTTACCTTAATTTCTTAGAGTTTGGAAGGGCTATTTCTGCCTATTTTTAGGAGACAAAACAAGTGTTAAAAACATCATTACACCCATGATATAAACCGGTGAAGATAAGGCAGCACAAGGGTGAGTTTTTCTCACCGAAATGAACCAAAATAAGGTTCTTTGGCTTGGATCTTGCTAGCTCTTCAAGGTATGAGTTTACTAACTGAATAAGTATGAAAGGAAGATGAAAATGAGCTATGGAAATCAAGGTTTAAAACCGGAAATGAAAGGGAAGAAGTTAGGCTAGCTTAATGCTTGATTTTACCTTAGCAAACAACTTATACTTTCTTCCCCTTCTTCTTTGGATATCATTCGAGCAACCCCTCCTCTTCATGCACTAACTCACTCAAGATGGCTGGTGGAAAATGAGATCGGTTTAGCTCATTGGAAAGAGGAAATAAAGGTGAAGAAAATGAGTATAAAAATGTACTTAGAGATTACCTAGATTAGGAGATCTTCTCCATTGAATTTGGTAGCTCCACACGTTCAACGAAGTTAAAAGAAAGGGTTTGGAGCTGGAGGTTTACGGCTGAGAAGATATAAATGAAGGAAAAGAAAAAAAAGAAGCTTTTAAGGTGATTATGACTCATCTTGGTCAATGGTCAAGCAAGACTCTCACTTAGATATTTTAAGAGGTTTCCTTCAGCTGAAGGAAAGCTCTAAGGCTGGCAGACGGATAAGGACATGTGGAAAGACGAAATAATTTGATTAATTAAGTGAATAATGATTCTTATCTTTACTTTAATAAAGTTGTTCTAATGAGTCATCTTTACTTGTTTGGAGCCTACCACATGTTAAGGGAAGAACCATAATTAAACGGTAATGGGTGGCTAAGGTCAAGGAAGAAAAGATGAACTTGACTTGTTAAGGTAATAAAGTAGTAAAAATGTTACTTTATGATAAAGGTATTTATGAGCCATATTATATGTAGGTGTGGCCGGTTACAAGATGAGAGAAAAGCCTTATTTTAGGTACTATTCACAATCAAGGCACATATTTATGATTTTTTTTGAAAACTTTGAATAAGGCATTATAATGTGGTACATTATGTCATATTACTATATTTAAGGGTATTCAAGGCCCTAAAATCAAACAAAACTCATTTTGAAGACAATCTCACAAAAATGTGCTTTAAGGAAGCTTAGTGCACATTTTATGTTAAAGCTTATTTTTGAGCTTGGTTTTCTTTGGAAATTGATTAATTACATCCATTTCATGTTTACTAAGCTTAGGAATTTGATTTGGAATCAAACGGAGGTCACATGACCTTTAAAACTTCTTAGAGCACATTTTTGCCCTAAGTGACTTTTAAGCATGTTAATGCTTGTTCTTGATGTTGGAGTGTTGTCCAATAATTTTATTACGTTCATTTATGATTTATAATACTTAGGACAAAATTTTAGGTCCTAAGGGGTTCATTTGGGTATATATTTACCCTAAATGGTCAAAGGGTGCAATATCTGCTTTATGTTGACCATTGTTGTTTTTAAATTTGTTTTTAGGCATGTTTAGGCCATAATTTAATTGATTAAATGTTTAATCAATTTTTAATTAATTAGGGTATTTCACTTATTACGTAAAACATACACTTTGCGGTTTTCGCTCTACCCCTTATAAGAGCTTACGCCCACGTAATCTACCATGTGTCAACATTGGCATTGGTCTAAGGCATTCAGCCGTCATGGAGTTTGGTCAACTCTTAACTGGGTTTGGTTCTAGCCTGGGAGGCTTAAGGTATTGCTAATTAGCCAGTCCTTCTTATTCACTAGGTATATTTCTCCTTAGAATTCTTGACCCACTAGCTTCTGCTGTGTGACCCTGCTAACTTTAGAGCTTGGTTTGCCCTTTTATTTCTTCTTAGTTTGTTGCACATCACCTTTTATCCCTTTTACTTTGGGAATAAGGTTTCTCAATTGATGCGTGGTATTTCGTACCGTACGTGAACTCGATGAGTTATAGATTTTCTATCCAGCTCTCTGGAGATCTATTATACATACTACTATATACTTTCATGAACATTCACTTGGTTCTTCTGACATGCTGTCGACTGGGGTTAAGCCACTACTTAGTTATAGTGCTTCCTCTGTTGTTAATGGCTTCTGAATTATGCTAATTCATTTGATTATACAAGTGTTCTTTTACTTGTACGACCTTGCATTTTCTATGCATCAGTCCTCATAAAATTCATAAGCTTTCTTCCACTTTTATTCCAGTGGAATTCACTTCTTGTGACTATTGGTGTTTCCAACCTTCTCCGTGCTTCTTTGGCCAAGGCCGCACGGTTTGTCTCTAAGCTTCCACTTAACTGGCTTGTGCTATGTTCGTTGGTATGTTTGTATACCTTTCGTACCCAATACGGTTGATTATTCATCAATTGGGTACTCTTGTCCCGAAGTTTCTTACTTCACTATCAATTTGATCCTCCAAGGATACACTTCTAGTTCCTTATGCTACTGCAATAGGAATGAACATTGCCTCCTCTATGAGGTCCTCCAACACATGGTGCAGACTCCTGGCTTGTTGCCCGGTCTGTCTACTACCTCTTTTGTAACACCCCTACTACGCACTTAACAATAACTGAGATCGCAGCAGGAATAAACAACTAACAATAACTAAACGGTTTGGTGCTACAACGCCGTTAACCACCCACGTGGTTAACAAGACAGATTAAATACAAATGTACCGGTCTGATGATCAGACTCCCGAGCATTAGGTACTAACATCCATACATATATACATTACCAACATACCGAGTATTTACATTACAACGAAACTGTAAGCTGTAACTGTGAACTGCCACTGTAACTATCAACAACCGCCACTGTCAAAGTTAACGGTACCAAAATTTAACGCCACGGGAGCACAGGCGCATCCCGGGCTCAACATCCAAAAATAACCAAAAGTACTTAAGACCTAAGATCTAAAGCCATTCCGCTTCCTCGATCCTCATCCTGCAATATAAATATGGAGCCCCCGAGGGGGTCAGCAACCCTTGGCTGGTATGGTTAACGCGCAGCCCATCGGCTACCGGGATACGCGCAACTATTTTCATGATAACATGGCATAGATTTTTAAACAACAACATATTTATATACATAGCATAGCAAGGAACATTGCATAGCACAACCAACACACAACATTACAAGGACGATTCCTTTTAGGAAACGAACCAACATAATTAGATCACATGGAGAGCCTAGAGGATGTTGCCAAACTCATGCTAAGCTCGTTACATACTCGTTACCGTCCTGTTCGATTGAACGGATAACTTAATCCCAAGGTGTGTCGGATATAGTGATCCAAGCACACCGAACAAACATAGTATGCCCCGGTGGCCCGACGTGAGTCAGTAAAATAGCCTTGGATAAGCAAAAGGGAAAGTTGAAACCAAAATGGAAAACAACCATAACATACAAAGAGAATCAAACCGGTTATGACATCGACTCCCATACTCACACGCGTGGCCGGAACTACCGGACTCCTCACTCCCCAGTTAGCACTTGTTAGAAGTTCAACATCGAACTCAGTAAACAAATCACATACAAGTGGTTAAGTCTTGTTAGACACACACAGGGGAAAAGAGTCACACCTAAACAACATAGTAATATTATCAACTGTAAACTCATTACATGACTTAAGTCTTACAAGGTCATAAACACACAGAAAAACAAACAACACACAAGCCGGTGTAAACCGGTAGGCAACAGACTACAAGAAAACCATACCTTGGTCCTTGCTTCGACTGGTTTCCGCCGTTGGAGAATCCTATACACATTTAGTAACGTCGGTTAATTAACGCACTAGTTCATTGTTAACTTATTACTTCACATAACTAATTATTTTACTTTCACACTTGTTATAACTTTTCACCGCTTTTAATTATCATTATAGCACACCTAAAATGTCTTAAACAACCTCACATCATCATTACTAACTAATCACCATTTTTTTAGACAACGTTTTCTAACCTTAAACAAAATTTTTGGTCAACATAGTGGCATGTCCGAACTTGTGTCCGAGCTTCCCAAGTTCGGACGCAAGTCGAGACTCAAAGGGTGAAGCCAGACGTATGTCCGAACTTGTGTCCGAGCTTCCTAAGTTCGGACATAGGTCGAGGAAAATCAGGGAAAAGAGATGGCGGTGTCCGAACTTCAATGGCCGGACAGAGGTTCGGACACTGGCCGAGACTCAGAAAACTTAAACGCAACAGGGCATGTCTGGACTTCCAAATTCGGACGGAAGTTCGGACGTGTAGGAAAATTCATTTTCTATGCTCTTAAACACTTGTTCATTTCTTACCAAGACTCCTAACACTTATCATGTTTTCTCCTTAGGTTTCTAAGTGGTGTTTCATGCATATAATAACCATCATGCCCAAGTATTTTCCTCTCCATTACAACATCATCTCCAAAGCCTCTTTTCTTCACAACTTCTTTCTTGCTTCCTTGACTAAATCGGCAAGGCTTTTAGTTGTTTGTCAACTTCTAATCAATATACAAACAAGGTAATGAGTTTTTAAGCTTCAAGCTTACTCTCATTATAAACCCTAGTCACATATATTGTCTTAGATCATTAAGATGATTGTTTTACCTTGGAAATGAAAGAGATTTTGGATAGGTAGCAAGAGAAGACTCCACCAAGCCCTTTGGAGATTGAAATGAAGCTAGAATAAGCAAGGTAAAGACACCATTAATGGTGTTTTTCGGACAACATAAAAAACATGAAGGAAATGGAGTTTTTCTTTGAGTTTCCTTACCTTGAAGCAAAGGAGAACAATAAAATGTAAAAATATGAGCTCAAGCTCCTCCCATGGAGATTCCTTTTGGCACCGAAATGGAGCTCTTGGAGTTTTGAAAGGATGAAGTTGAAGAGCTTGGCAAGACAAAGAGAATGGTGGTCTTGGTTTTTGATTTGGCAAAGGGAGCTAGGAGATATAAGAGATTGAAGATGGTGGATGGTGGTTGCTGCAGCAACCGTAGAAGAGAGCAAGAAGGAAGGTAGAAGACGGTGGGAACAAGGGAAATGAGGAAGAATGAAGATAAGTTAAGTTGTAAGATACTTATGCTTAAAGTAAATAGTGATTTGCTTTATCATTATTCCTTTACTTAATAAGCTAGCATAAGTGGTGACTCATTACCATAAAAACCGGCCCCCTTTATGTTACTAAGGGTATTTAGTCTTTGTTGACCATTTAACCTTACTTATATTGACTTATGTTATAAAACTAGCTTATTTTAGTTATATTCATAAAACAGGCACATAATTGTGAAATTTTTGATTTCCCATTGATTTAGACTTCCTAATGTGATACTAAGTAGTAAACATGTTAATTAAAGAGTAATGATGGACATTTAGCCATTCAAAACCCATTTACAAGACAATTTTTCAAAAATGTGTTTAAGACTCCTTAAAGCCATTTTTGTGTTTTAACTTGTTTTCAAGCTTGGTTTTCTTTGGTAATTGGTTAATATGTTAATTAATATATAAATAAGGTCTTGGTAAGATCATTAGGTCTTAACCAAGCTTATCCCAAGCATAGAGCACATTTTAGCCCTTATTGACTTTAAGGTATTTTATTTGTGTTTTATATGGTTTAAATTGTTTACTAATGTTTCTAAGACTTTCTAAGTCTTAATATATCATATTTTAATGTTTAAACAACATACTAAGGTTGGGGGTATTTCAATCTACCCCCCTTAAAAGAACTTGTCCCCAAAGTTCATATTCTCACATATCCTATTAAAACACGGGGAATACTTATACAACAATACTTCCATAACAACATTAACAACACACTTACATAACCGGACACAAGGTCCAAACAACAACACATCATTCAGACTCAACGGTCTGTAACACAATAACATAGTAACATAACATAGACAATGTATTTAAATACATGTCATACAACACATAACCGAAACGGCTCTACCCCCCTTAAAAAGGGGTACGCCCCGTACCTATACATATAAAAACTAAGAAGTAAACAACGACGGGTACTTCACCTTCATCTTATCTTCCAGCTCCAAGTGCCCTCCTCAACGTCCTGGTTAGACCAGAGAACCTTCACTAATCTTACAGACTTATGGCGAGTGTCTCGAGTCTTAGTGTCCAGAATCCGTACGGGAGTCTCCACTGATCGCATGGTCGGCTCTAAAGTAGCTTTTCAGGCTGAAGTACATGAGATGGATGAGATATATTTCTTCAACTGGGACACATGAAATACGTCATGTACCTTGCCCAGCTCGGCGGGAAATCAAGTCTGTAAGCTACCAGGCTGATCCGCTCCGACACAACATAAGGCCCCACATATTTCGGGCTCAACTTGCCTTTCTGGACAAAACGAAACACTCCTTTCATGGGGGGTACTCTAAGAAATACCTGATCGCCCACGGCGAACTCCAGGTCACGTCTGCGCACATCGGCGTATGATTTCTGCCTATCCTGAGCTGACTTCATGTTAGCCCGGATCTGTCGTACTTCTGCTTGAACTTGCTCCAGATACTCTGGTCCTATAATGACCGTCTCACTCGACTCATCCCAGCATAATGGCGTACGACATGGTCTACCGTATAATGCCTGGAAGGGAGACATCTTGATCGAAGCATGGTAACTGTTGTTGTAGCTAAACTCGATCAGATGTAACTTATCAATCCAGCTGGTCTGAAAGTCAAGTGCACATGCACGTAACATATCCTCGAGTGTCTGGATGGTGCGCTCACTCTGTCCATCTGTCTGTGGGTGGAACGCTGTACTTAGCTTAAGCTCGGTACCAAGCACTTCCCGTGTGGATTTCCAATACCTCGAAAGGAATCTGGTATCCCTATCAGATACAATTGTTTTCCGTACCCCATGATGTCTTACAATCTCTCTGTCGAAGAGCTCTGCAAGCTTAGCCACTTTCCAGGTGTCCTTCATCGGTATGAATCGAGCCACCTTGGCCAGTCGGTCAACAACAACCCAAATCATATTCATACCTCCCCTTGTAGTCGGAAGCCCTACTACGAAGTCCATATAAATGTCATGGAACTTCCACTCAGGCACTGGCATTAGCTGTACCATACCACCAGGCCGTCGGTGCTCAAACTTGACCTTCTGACAAGTGAGACACCTTAATACATAGTCATTCACATCTTTCTTCATTCCAGCCCACCAAAAATAACGTTTCATATCCTTATACATCTTTGAAGCTCCGGGGTGAATCGAAGTCGTAGAACAATGGGATTCACTCAGTATGCGCTCCTTCAGCTCAGCGCTACTCCTCGGAATACACAGTCGGCCATTAAGCCTAATCAGGTCATCATCGTGGAGTCGGAAGTCGTACTTCTGACCCTCGAATGTGCCATCAATAAGCTTCTGCCTGATCTCCAACATATACTGATCCGACATCTGATCACTCCGCACCTCTTCAACCAAGCTAGTATGAGAGACTAGCGAATGGAGAGAGTGTGCTCGGCGACTCAGTGCGTCAGCTACCACATTTGCTTTACCCTCTTTGTACTGTAAATTGATGTCGTAGTCGTTTAAGAACTCGACCCACCTTCTTTGTCTCATGTTCAACTCCTTCTGAGTGAGCAAGTACTTTAAACTCTTGTGGTCAGAATAGATTGTCACGCTTACCCCATACAAATGATGTCGCCATATCTTCAATGCGAAGACAATGGCACCCAATTCTAAGTCGTGGGTAGGGTAGTTCTCTTCATGCTTCTTCAGCTGTCGGGAGGTGTATACTACGACCTTCCCGTGTTGCATCAACACACAACCCATACCTCTGCCTGATGCGTCACAATAGACCTCAAAACCATCTGGACCGTCTCGTAAAGTCAGGACTGGTGCAGATGTCAAAGCATCCTTGAGACTCTGAAAAAACTCTCGCAGTCGACTGTCCACGCGAATGGTGCATCCTTCTTCATTAAAAGTCATCGGCTTCGAGACACTGTTGAAGTCCTTCACAAATCTCCTATAATATCCTGCCAGACCGAGGAAGCTCCGAATGTCGGTAACTGTCTTCGGCCTAGGCCAGTGCGCACTGCATCTATCTTTGCCGGATCAACAACGATCCCGGCTTCAGAAATCACATGACCAAGAAAAGATACTTGGTTCAACCAAAACTCACACTTTGAAAATTTAGCATACAACTGATTCTTTCTCAATGTTTGCAACACACTTCTCAGGTGGCTTTCATGCTCACCCTTGGATTTCAAATACACAAGTATATCGTCGATGAAGACTACCACTGACTTGTCCGACTGATCTTGGAACAAGCGGTTCATTAAGTCCATGAATTTGGCTGGTGCATTGGATAAGCCAAACGGCATAACCGTAAACTCGTAATGTCCATATCTGGTTCTGAATGCGATCTTCTCAATGTCACTCTCACGGATGGCAATCTGATGGTATCCGGATCGTAGATCTATCTTGGAGAATACTGATGCTCCTTTCAACTGATCAAATAAGTCGTCGATGCGTGGTAGAGGATAACGGTTCTTCACCATAACTGCATTCAGTTCTCGATAGTCGATGTAGAGGCGGAGGCTACCGTCCTTCTTCTTCACGAAGAGGACCGGTGCTCCCCATGGTGAAACGCTAGGGCGGATAAATCCCTTGTCGAGTAGGTCTCTCAGCTGCTCCTTGAGCTCTATCATCTCTGCTGGAGCCATACGATAGGGCGCCTTCGCAATTGGTCCGGTGCCCAGAACCAAATCAATCTCAAACACAACTTCCCGTGCTGGCGGCATGCCCAGCAGTTCCTTAGGAAATACATCGGGAAACTCCGACACTACCAGCACATCTGGGCTAAACTCTAGGTCTCTCTCTATGTCCTGGACATAGCAGAGGTATACATCATTCCCTCGTCGTAACTCACGATACATGGCCATGGCGGTGATGATCTGAGTCGAAGGCTCCCTGGGCCTCTGGCGGTATGATATAGTAACCCTAGACGGACTCCGAAGAAGCAGACGATGCTCGGCACATAGGATTATGCCCTTGTACCGCTCCAACCAGTTCATCCCGACAATCACATCAAAACCAAGTCCCTCGAACTCTATCAAGTCGATCGGAAACTCTTCATCTCTAATTCGTACAACAACATCTCGGTGGTAGCGGGTACACCTGATCCGCTCTTTCGACGGGAGAGTGACTAGAAAGTCTGGCATCTCATCACCGTCTAACCCCAGCCTCTTCGCAAAAGATAGCGAGATGAATGTATGTGAGGCTCCGGAGTCAAACAAGATCGAAGCGTCCACGCCATTGACTGGAAAGGTACCGGTGAGGATTGTGCCGCTCTTGCCAGCTTCTGCCTCATTGCAGACACTCAGTATACCCCCCGTTCCGAGTGCACCCTAATTCATTTGCAAACTAATAAGTATTTGGTAATAACACGGTTCACATACTTCAAACAACTCCACTTTATTCATTAACACACTCTTTACAACATACGTTGGTTTACATTGTTGACATAACTAACACATATATAACGTCCCTAACATAACTGGCTTAACAGATTACATGATCACACAAGGCTTAAAAATTGCCTGAAGGTCAAATTCAAACGTCCGGGTTTCATGTGTATGGCATTGATCACTGCCGATGGTGCGGTATTCAGTTCGATCTTCTTGATGCCATGATATAGCATCCTTGATTGCCCACCCATGATTAACACATCTCCTGATTTCAACACTAGCTTCTTCGCAAGATCAACACACTTCTGCTCGCCATACACAAACACTGCGGTATCACCAATGGACCAAGACACCATGGGTACTCCCTTACTTAGAGACTCGGGTGACTCGTCCTTATCTTGGTGTAAACCTAACCGTCCACCTTTCTGGTAGAAGTTCACAATACATAAATCTGCTTTAACACTTGGTATTGAATCCGATTCAACTTTCTGAGCAATTTCCACGGCGTGGTTAATGACCGTAAGGAACTCCTCAGGTATCATCGGTATCGTTGCTCCATCTTCAGCTCGCACGTCTTGATATGTCTTGGTGTAAGGATTCCAGTCCTTACCCATGCACATCATCTTCAATTTCATCTTCGATCCGCTCGGGTATTCGAATGTGTAGAAACCTCCAGGTGCTGCTCCCAGTTCGTCGCATCGTCGGATAATGTGGATTTGTGCTTTCGGTGTCAGGTATCCATTTAAGAGTATCATACCTGGTTAGATGACCTGACATTGCTCCATTGGAAAGTCGGTGATGTTGATGGTGGTTTCTTCAGGGTTTGGTGTGGGTGGGATTGGATAACAAATATTGAAGGCTCCTTTAAGTTTAGAATTACCTAATTAGGTTACTTTCACATTATACTTTAATTCTTTACTCACATTGTGGTACACTTAGACTCACTAACACACAAGCATGAAATGCGGTATGCAATCACTTATTTCATTCAACGGTTTAGGCGGTACCTGGTCTAGAAGAGGGCCCTGGTGCCTCAGACCGGTCCACCACATTCAGGGCGGCCTTGCCGGATCCCGACCCCTTCCCCTTCTGGGAATCAGTGTACCTCTGATCTGGGGGTGGCTGATTAGCCGTCTTCGGGCCATCAGTGGTCACGGTGGCCTTACCCTTCCACTGCCCCTTAGGCTTGTAGTTTCTGCCATTCGGGTTCTGGAAGCACTCGTAGTCACGGTGCCCCATCTTCTTGCAGAATCGGCACTGCACATCATCTCCCTTGCAGTCCTTGCCGGGGTGGTCTCCCTTGCACCACTTGCAGTAGTAGTGGCGATCGGATCCAGAGCTCGTGCTAGCTGTCAACACATTACATATTCAGTACACACTCCACAAATAACAGCACACACTAGAATTCGGTATTCGAATTTAATTAATTACCCTTGGGTGGGTAAGAGCGTAAGGGCTTAGCCGCATATGCATAGGTGAGCTGTAGCGGCTCCTCAGCAATGGTGGTCTGGGCTTGGCCTTTGCCACCCTATTGTTGTCCTTTCTGGGACTAGGGGTAGGGCTTTTTCTTCTTTCCTCCCTCGTACCCTTGCATGCTTTGGCCCTCGCTCATGGCCTTGCGCTTGAGCGCATTCTCCTCGTCCCTCAGACGGATGGTGATCTCTACAATAGCAGCGTCATGATAGCACTCCTATATTTAGGGTGTTAGTTATGCCCCGCAAATCAAACTCACAATTACATTAACACACTGCACATACTTATTCACATCACACTGTGGGTCATTACCTGCAAAGTAGTATATCCGGTTGGCCCCATTCCATAGCGTAGGCGGTAGCTAAGTCCGTTGTAGAAACGGTTCACTAGAATCCGGTCTGAGTAACCCAGATCCGGCAGCGGGTGGATAAGTCCGATGAAAGCGGAGTAGTACTCATCTACCGTCATCTTATCCCCTTGTCTCAGATTGTCCAACTCTAGGCGCTTGGCCTCTTGCACATGTATCGGGTAGTACTTGGCTCGCAGCAGAGCCGTGTACTTCCTCCACTGGAAGGTAGGATCAGCAACTCTGCCCTCCCTTACCAGCTTCCACCAACTTTGTGCCGAACCCTTCAGGTAGTAAGCGGCAAGTCGAACCTTGGCACCAGCAGGAACATCCAAGGTCTCGAAAGCGGTCTCCATCTCGGAGATGTACGCCTCCAGCTTACGAGGGTCGGTCTCCCACTAAATGACGGGGGTCTCAAATCTGCCAACGCCTTGACCCAGTTGGTCTCTCGAGGCGGTGGCGGTGGTGGCTGTACTTCGGGCTGTTGCCCCTGCTGTATCGCAGCTACCAACTGTGGGACCATCTAGGCTACGGCGGCCGCAACAGCGTTGGCCATGACTTGCGTCGTAGGGTTCTCTCCCTGGTTCCCGGTATCACCAATGCCGCGCCCGTGGCCTCGACCTCGTGGTCTACCTGACATCTAAATTCACACGAACATTCATTAGCATTATGCTTGCACACTTATCGGTTCCAACGGTTGTAACGTTTTCCCGACAACAAGGTATCTCCACACTTAGTTAGTGGTTAACCTTTTCATAACTGCTCACTTAGGTAACTGTGGTTAGGTTTCCTAACTCGGTATATTCCTAAGCTCGGTATTCTAGTCATCAGAGCGATACTTCGCTCTGATACCACTTTTTGTAACACCCCTACTACGCACTTAACAATAACTGAGATCGCAGCGGAAATAAACAACTAACAATAACTAAACGGTTTGGTGCTACAACGCCGTTAACCACCCACATGGTAAACAAGGCAGATTAAGTACAAATGTACCGGTCTGATGATCAGACTCCCGAGCATTAGGTACTAACATCCATACATATATACATTACCAACATACCGAGTATTTACATTACAACGAAACGGTAAGCTGTAACTGTGAACTGCCACTGTAACTGTCAACAACCGCCACTGTCAAAGTTAACGGTACCAAAATTTAACGCCACGGGAGCACAGGCGCATCCCGGGCTCAACATCCAAAAATAACCAAAAGTACTTAAGACCTAAGATCTAAAGCCATTCCGCTTCCTTGATCCTCATCCTGCAATATAAATATGGAGCCCCCGAGGGGGTCAGCAACCCTTGGCTGGTATGGTTAACGCGCAGCCCATCGGCTGCCGAGATACGCGCAACTATTTGTCATGATAACATGGCATAGATTTTTAAACAACAACATATTTATATACATAACATAGCAAGGAACATTGCATAGCACAACCAACACACAACATTACAAGGACGATTCCTTTTAGGAAACGAACCAACATAATTAGATCACATGGAGAGCCCAAAGGATGTTGCCAAACTCATGCTAAGCTCGTTACATACTCGTTACCGTCCTGTTAGGTTGAACGGATAACTTAATCCCAAGGTGTGTCAGATATAGTGATTCAAGCACACCGAACAAACATAGTATGCCCCTGTGGCCCGACGTGAGTCAGTAAAATAGCCTTGGATAAGCAAAAGGGAAAGTTGAAAGCCAAAATGGAAAACAACCATAACATACAAAGAGAATCGAACCGGTTATGACATCGACTCCCATACTCACACGCGTGACCGGAACTACCGGACTCCTCACTCCCCAGTTAGTACTTGTTAGAAGTTCAACATCGAACTTAGTAAACAAATCACATACAAGTGGTTAAGTCTTGTTAGACACACAAGGGAAAAGAGTCACACCTTAACAACATAGTAATATTTTCAACTGTAAACTCATTACATGACTTAAGTCTTACAAGGTCATAAACACACAGAAAAACAAACAACACACAAGCCGGTGTAAACCGGTAGGCAACAGACTGCAAGAAAACCATACCTTGGACCTTACTTCGATTGGTTTCCACCGTTGGAGAATCCTATACACATTTAGTAACGTCGGTTAATTAACGCACTAGTTCATTGTTAACTTATTACTTCACATAACTAATTATTTTACTTTCACACTTGTTATAACTTTTCACCCCTTTTAATTATCATTATAGCACACCTAAAATGTCTTAAACAACCTCACATCATCATTACTAACTAATCACCATTTTTTTAGACAACGTTTTCTAACCTTAAACAAAATTTTTGGTCAACACAGTGGCATGTTCGAACTTGTGTCCGAGCTTCCCAAGTTCGGACGCAAGTCGAGACTCAAAGGGTGAAGCTAGACGTATGTCCGAACTTGTGTCCGAGCTTCCTAAGTTCGGACATAGGTCGAGGAAAATCAGGGAAAAGAGATGGCGGTGTCCAAACTTCAATGGTCGGTCAGAGGTTCAGACACTGGCCGAGACTCAGAAAACATAAACGCAACAGGGCATGTCCGGACTTCCAAATTCGGACAGGAGTTCGGACGTCTAGGAAAATTCATTTTCTATGCTCTTAAACACTTGTTCATTTCTTACCAAGACTCCTAACACTTATCATGTTTTCTCCTTAGGTTTCTAAGTGGTGTTTCATGCATATAATAACCATCATGCCCAAGTATTTTCCTCTCCATTACAACATCATCTCCCAAGCCTCTTTTCTTCACAACTTCTTTCTTGTTTCCTTGACTAAATCGGCAAGGCTTTTAGTTGTTTGTCAACTTCTAATCAATATACAAACAAGGTAATGAGTTTTTAAGCTTCAAGCTTACTCTCATTATAAACCCTAGTCACATATATTGTCTTAGAACATTAAGATGATTGTTTTACCTTGGAAATGAAAGAGAGTTTGGATAGGTAGCAAGAGAAGACTCCACCAAGCCCTTTGGAGATTGAAATGAAGCTAGAACAATCAAGGTAAAGACATCATTAATGGTGTTTTTCGGACAACATAAAAAACATGAAGGAAATGGAGTTTTTCTTTGAGTTTCCTTACCTTGAAGCAAAGGAGAACAATAAAATGTAAAAATATGAGCTCAAGCTCCTCCCATGGAGATTCCTCTTGGCACCGAAATGGAGCTCTTGGAGTTTTGAAAGGATGAAGTTGAAGAGCTTGGCAAGACAAAGAGAATGGTGGTCTTGGTTTTTGATTTGGCAAAGGGAGCTAGGAGATATAAGAGATTGAAGATGGTGGATGGTGGTGTGCTGTAGCAACCGTAGAAGGGAGCAAGAAGGAAGGTAGAAGACGGTGGGAACAAGGGAAATGAGGAAGAATGAAGATAAGTTAAGTTGTAAGATACTTATGCTTAAAGTAAATAGTGATTTGCTTTATCATTATTCCTTTACTTAATAAGCTAGAATAAGTGGTGACTCATTACCATAAAAACCGGCCCCCTTTATGTTACTAAGGGTATTTTAGTCTTTGTTGACCATTTAACTTACTTATATTGACTTATGTTATAAACTAGCTTATTTTAGTTACTATTCATAAAACAAGGCACATAATTGTGAAATTTTTTATTTCCCATTGATTTAGACTTCCTAATGTGATACTAAGTAGTAAACATGTTAATTAAAGAGTAATGATGGACATTTAGCCATTCAAAACCCATTTACAAGACAATTTTTCAAAAATGTGCTTTAAGACTCCTTAAAGCACATTTTGTGTTTTAACTTGCTTTCAAGCTTGGTTTTCTTTGGTAATTGGTTTAATATGTTAATTAATATATAAATAAGGTCTTGGTAAGCTCATTAGGTCGTAAACAAGCTTATCCCAAGCTTAGAGCACATTTTAGCCCTTATTGACTTTAAGGTATTTATTTGTATTTTCTATGGTTTAAATTGTTTACTAATGTTTCTACGACTCTTTTAAGTCTTAATATACCATATTTTAATGTTTAAACAACATACTAAGGTTTGGGGTATTTCACTCTTATTTAACATCTCCATGAACTTGTGTGATTATTCATATATCTTGGTCGCCTGCTGCGCACCATGTCTGTATTTACTTACAACTTTAGTTTCCATGGCATCCGCTATTACATTAGCTGCTGCTCATGTATTTCTACCATATATAGAATGGTTCGCCATTTGCTTGGTCATTTACGGAATGCCACATTCTTTATGTCCTTGAGTTCCTTGAGCGTCATTGACTTTACACTTATATGGCGTTTCTTCTAAACCGATTACTCTTCGGTTTTTGACAATTGTAATCAAAGCTTCCTTCGGTTTCATCTTGTTCAAGTTATTGCTTGGCCATGACTATATGCTCAAGCTTCCCTACATTAGTAGTTCTAAAAGAGATATATTTTCAGACATCCACTGATGGCATCCTCTTCTTTGAAACCTATATGTTCACCGCTCTACCGGTCCTACGATAGCGAGTGGTATTCTTGTTCGTTAGTTATTACACAATCTTACTGGTGCCATTCTTGGCTATTCTCCATATGATTCTCAATAGGTTTGCAGCCGTTAGACCTACGTATCGTAGCTATTTAATGGCTTATATGCCACATTGCGTAGAGCTCTACTCATTATAGGTTGTTCAAAAGTGTTGCTTCCCCGTATACCATTGAATGGCTTAGAGGTATTGTTAGGCTCCATGATAAGCTCGTTGCATCACGCTTCCATTCATTGGAGACCCTTTTAGTAATAGCCGATGCCTCTTGGCAATTTAGGGTACTCCCCGATGGTGGAGTCCCTTCGGTGTTCTAGCCGAACGTTCACTTCAATCCTTGTGCTCTTATCACGATATTCCGTTCCATCGTTGACATAGTCAACCTTTAAGGATCGCTCCTGGGTGTTGTTAAGTGCTGCCATTTCATTTGGCTCACACTTGGTTATGTTCGGTTTATTACCCCACTTTACGGTTCTGGACTTCACATTATCCCTTTAGGTTATGACGTCTCCCGTTTTTAGGGTAGACCATGATTGTTTTTCCTTATGTCTTGACCAGGTCGATATCCTCTTCGGTGATGAATGGTGTTCTTCGATAACTTGTAGGATTAGTCTGGGTATTTTACCCTGCTCATTGAACATTGGCGTGTTCATGTTAGACATTTGCATTAATGTGTTTAGACTGGGTATCCAATCCAGTTAACATGCATTTTCCCCAAGATTCTTGAGACATGTCCAATGTCTTGTCTTTACTCAATTGTTAGTGCTTCTCGCACTTCTTAGCTCTTAATCATCCTCCTGGAGTGAGTTCTTGATTCCTTAGCTTGTGAGTTTATCTGAGCTCTTTCGACTGTTCGAGGTGACCGACTGTTCCAGTTTGAATTTTCCTTGAGGTCCGTAGTACGGAGTTGACTACTTCCGTGTTTCGTGCACTACCTGTATACATACGTGGGGTACCTTACTGGTACATTACTACTTACCCGACTAACTCATATGTAGGTCTGTCAGGCCCGTAAGCTCCTATCGAAGTGCACTCGTAGTGCTCGTCACATGCCTAGGTGAAGTATTTTATTGTCAACTCCTCTTGTATCATTCTATGATAACTTACCATAATTCCTCTGGTTTGGTTTTAAAATCTGAGGTTTTAAAAGAAATATTTGGGTTTGCAAGAAAAGGTTTAAGTTTAAAATAAAAAATTTCATGGTGTTACCATGTTTGGGGTCTTGACCAAGTCTAGCTTCCCGCTGACCGGTATGTTCGTTAACACGATGGTCGGGCCGTTAGGCCTTTCCAAGGTTTCGTTCTTCAAGCGTTTAGGATTGGTGAACCTATATTAGTTTCAACTGTCATAATGGTACATTAGTAAGTACTTGTCGGTCGTTAAAAGTTTGCCAAATGGCCCTGTTGTTGCCGCACTTGCCCTGGCAAGTGCGCGGGTAGGTTGGTTTTTAGGTTAGTGTATACCGGTTACGGTTTTGTTCCATCCACATTTGGTGGTTTCATTAGATCTTCCTTTGATCTTTTGATCTTAGTGATCAATCTCCTGAGTAACTTCCCAGTGTTCTTGATATAATTGTCATTAATCCGGGTGTCCCACACCTTCACTGTGGTTATCGAAACTTAACTCATTTAGGCTATGCTTTGTAGTCCTATCAGGAGGTATCCCGCAGGTGTTCTCGTAGTTGTCCGAGCTATGTAATCTAGGCATTACAACCTCTTGGCGTTGTAGGTTTGGAGTTATTCAACCTCGACTAATTCTTTTAGTCGGTCAATATACCGTTGATGGTATCTTCAAGCGTTTGCAGTCCACGGACTCTCCTGTCTCGGGTCTTGTTACTCTGCCTTTTTCGCTTCATTGCACGGTTGTGCTTTCCTTCTTGCTGGCTATGCTTGTTTCTCGCGACTGCGAAGCACGTCACCCCATGATGTCGTAACTTCATTATCTTATGGTTAAGATTCTCAATCCTTCGCTATTAAGTACGGTTGTCGTCGTTCAAACGGGAACCGTCTCCGGGATTTTCACTTCTTGGAATCTACCGTATGACTTGTTTCTTCTATTACAAGGTTTATTCTCCACGGCCAGATTGGTCTACCCGAGTATGAGAGGCCTTTCCATCTCTCTGGCGTTCTTGTCCCAACTTTATAACAGGGGATGCGGTGGGCGGGTATGGTTAATGTAGGTTTCTGGTTCACACGGAAGTTCCTAACTAGCGTACCTTACACGCTAACACTAAACCCTTAGCATAAAGTCTCTAATTCCTAACACGGTATTTTCTAAACTCGGTATTTCAATCATCAGAGCGATACTTCACTCTGATACCACTTTTTGTAACACCCCTGCCGCTAATCCAGCCGTTACCTCCTAATCCATCTCAATACACATTAACACAGCAGCTGAATTCTTACTCTAACGGGGGGTGATACAATGTCGTTAGTCACCCACGTGACTAACAAGGCCAAATACAAATACAATATCAGTCTGATGAACAAGTATACCGAGCACTCTGTATCAAACAAAACATTTCATTCCTCATTCAATTCAAATACATATACAACCTCAATTCCATTCTATACCGAGTCTCTACAATTCTCAAACTTGCCGACAACATTTCAGTCCTACAGTACAAGTTTACAAACAAATACGACATCCTTAATCAACTACCCATGCTTAAGTAGCCACCCCGTCCTACTCTCGAACGGTATTCGGCTCCACAGTACCTGTAAATAAAAACGGTGCCCCTGGGGGCTCAGCAAATTGCTGGTATGAAATTCGCATGCCCCGCGTGCTAATGAGGGTACGCCGACTACTTTGTCGAGAACATGGAATTCATTTTGATTCAATAATCATGCTCACATTCAAGGTATTCAAACAAGGAATACAATAACAACTAACACTACTAGATTGTTAGTTAATGTTAACTTACTCTTAAGCCTTGAGGGTTTTACCTCACTAATGCCTTATTCTCTCATTCTCTTGGGATACTCATACTCGATCTCTCTTAGGTTCATAGATATTACAAGTCTCCATCTCGATTCTCCATTTTCAATTGTCCACTCTCGATACTCAATTCTCAATTTTCGATTTTAATACTTAATTCTCAATTTCATACTCTTCTAGATATCTTTTAAGTCATTACCCATGACCTCCGGGCAGAGTCATACACAAGACTCACCACCGGGCTTACAAATACTTGTCTTACTTCCCCAGCTATGACCCTACACCGGATCTAGCATAGTGGGAAGGTTCGACTATCAACTGAAACTATACACTTAGCTCCTCAAATTCACAAAGTCTGTTTCTCTCCGGACTACTCAAATTCCCAAAACTCCTCTCTCGGAGTTATAGCTCAACCTCATAGATTGGCCTAGAAGTATCTCTCTCGATAACATCTATTAGCTTAAGGAATTATTTTATTTTCTAGTATTCTCAGATTTAAGGGTTTCCTCGACATTTCGAATACTTTCATGTTCGGGACATTTCTCATACTAGGTCAGACCTTCGTATTGTAGGTCGACTATTTTTCTAAAGGAGTTGGTTGGTCCCTTATCATTCTTTTACTTCTCAAAAGTTCATATCTTGAACTATTATTAACCTCTTAATAGAGGTTTCTTTCCATCATTCCACCATTGATTAATTCGTGGATCGTTCATTTCAATTCCTTAACCATTACTGGGGGTTTACTAATCCCGTACAACTCTCTCACGTTCTAGTGAGTTCGTAGGTTTACAATATCGTTATTTCGATTCGATAGTTTTCGTGTGCTACAACGTCTTCGTTAATTCGAGGAACGACTCTTTCTACGAGTCACTAACCAAACAATACTCATCTATGAGTCAGTCTATAATACTAAGTTAGACAACTGCAGATTAGATTTATCGTGAGTTATTAGCACTGGTGAAATTGATAAAAGAGATAAATTAATACTCAAAATATCCATCGGGCTGCAAATTAAAACCCGGTCGCAGTAGTATAGAAGACAGAAGCGGCCGGGGTCAAACCGTGGGACTTATAGCGAGATAAAATAGTTCCTAAGCTTGTCACAAAAGGGGGAAAATTAATTGACTTGTTTTAGAGAAAATATTAAGCAGATTAGAAAACTGAGTGCAGATGAATTAAATGGAACTCCGGGTTCAGGTTATTATGATTTAATTAATTGTGCTATCTCTACCGGTTTAATAAAATAGTTTGGCAAGATTCCTGTAATTTTCTAAGGTCCGATGAAAACTCTTAAGAACTCGTTTACCTGTAATGCAAGGTCCGATGAAAACTCGAGCAAAAGCCTGTAAACGGCAGAGGAGTATGAGGCTTTATTCTTGCAACATGTATTAACTTAAACGATGAAAATAAGTTCTTACAGTTTTACGGCTTAATTAACCGTCTGTTTCTAACCGATGAAATTAAAAACAGACTTAGTAAGGCTTTTTAATAAACCGATGAAATTTATTAAAAAGGGAGAGAGAAAAAAACTTTAATCGTAACAAACTGAATTTATTTTAACCGGTAGAAATATATTACACAGCTAACAAACCATAATTTAAACCCTTGCCCGGAGCAAATCCTCCTTAGCCAGACATATTAACTGGTAATAAGTCAGACAGAGGTTGGACGTAATAATAGCACGGAGACGTGATTAGTGAATGGAGAAATGAGGAGAAAGAAGGTGGTACATGTACGTATGTTATTGTATGTGAAGTGGGTGAATTAGAGAGTTAATGGAGTGAAATGATATACGGGAGTGATTTACTGGAAGAGAATGAGATGAGGTGAGTGTGAGTGATTTTCTGGTTTTCTCCGTGCACTCGTACAAGGTTGTAGGGAATGGTTATTTATAGAAGAAATGAAGAGGTAGTCTTCCGTAGATATTTGCAGTTGATTGCCTACTTGAGTGCTTCTTGATTGAAGCATTGATTGCTTCATTTATTGCAGGGGACAGGAGCTGGAGACGCGTGAGCGAAATAAGGTAGGCGACGGCGGGAGTAGATAGATAAGGCGAGTTGCAGACGGCGCGAAGAAGAAAACTGTTTCGGGCGTTTTTTTAGTCTTGACCGCGTGTGTGTCCGCCTCTCATTTTCATGCGGTTGCATGAGTTGCATGTCACGTCCGCTTCGCTACTCCTAGGCGTCCGCCCATGAAGTATGCGGACATTCTGTGTCGACCTCTGGCCGTCCGCCCTCGCTTCCGCCCATTTCCCAGGGGACACTCCTTTGTCTTCCGCCCTTAACGTCCGCCTCATGTTCCGCCTCATAATCAGGCGGTTGTGTGTGTCTTGTGTCCGCCTTGAATATAGGCGGTTGCCTTAGGCGGTACCAAGTGGTCGTGACCTATTTCCCTTCAAACTTTGACCGGCTCTAGATTCTTCGTTTGGACTCCGTTTTCTGAGCCGTTTGCGTCAATGCGTTCGTCTCTTCGTCTCTTCACTCCCGGCTTGGTTTTCCTCATGTTAAACCAATAATTTTGTGAGATAAACAATAAAACATAAACTAGAGGAAAACTAACCGAAGTGGAGAAATGAGCAAGAAAAGTGCTAATATTATACATGAAATACACCTATAAAACATGCTCATTTGGACACTTATCACACCCCCACACTTATCTTTTTGCTTGTCCTCAAGCAAAACCATGTACCTAAGCAAGTAGGAAATGCTCAATACTAACAAATATTATTATGAAGGGTAGGATAAACATGATCTTTAAACTTTTGAGGAGTGTGAAAAATCAACTGCTGGTGGCATAGGTGTGCTCAGGTAAAAATAAAATATAGAGTTTCGGGGTATGATCTAAGGTACTTCAATGTTTCTTTTGTGTGACTCTGAGAACTTTTACCATGGCCAACTTCTCTCAAGAATGGGCATTGAGAAGAAAACAAAAGGAAAAATAGATTTATGCATTTTTCACTTTTGCATAAGAGATGAGAAAATATAGGTATCACGCCTTTGTATTCAAGAACACTCAACTCTCTTTGTTGGTTACCAATGGTGTCTCGCAAGTCCTTATTATTTTTTTTTTTTTTTTTTTAACAGAGAAGCACCCCTTAGCAATCCCTAAGAGAGAAGACAGAAAGAAACCCTGAGCAATAAAATCCAACCATTTGCAGATTATTTGGTCACACCGCATATAAAATGCTCCTCAAAAGTAATCAAAATTTAAAATTTTGTACCATTTATCCCACAATTCATAACAGTATTTATTTTTAAAGAGAACAACCTACATTAGCAGGTACATAATTTTTTTGAACAATGCAGGTAAGCAAGATAAGCAGAGAGATTTAACAATTTAAGCATAAAATGCCCTGAAAAGGCTCTTCCCCCACACTTAAGCTTAAGCAATGCCCTCATTGCGTAGATGGAAAAAATTAATAGGGCATGCAATTAAGAAAGGAAAGAGTGTACTCCCCAGATTTCGTAGAGTGTGTAGAGCTCCCCCACACTTGAGTGCAGCTGTGGAATGTCATGAATGAACCTGTAAAGAATATTCTACACAGCAGAAGAACTCAAGTGAAGCCTGCATTTTATTATAACAAATAAAAGGGAAATATAGTACAAAAAAGAAAACAACATTAAATTAAAGGAAAGATAAAAGATAGATAGTGGGTTGCCTCCCACCAAGCTGCCCGGGTTTAACGTCTCTAGCTAGACGTATTTGACCAAGCTTAGGTTGGAGAAGAGTTGAGGGCGAGGTATCTGAACTGCTGGTGTTAGGAAGTTTGTACATTTTTGTAAACTTATGATGTAGAGGTGTTGTCTGTTGTTCCTTTGGGGTGGAAGCTTCCTCGTATTCCTGTACGAAAGAAATTTCGAACATAGCATTATTATTTTCAAGAATTCCGACATACCTTTTTAAACGTGATCCATTGACTTGAAGTTTTCTCCTTTTTGATTCTGGAGTTCGTAAACACCAAAAGGAGTGGTTCCAACGACTTGGAATGGGCCAGTCCAGTGAGACTTGAGTTTTCCAGGAAATAGTCTCAATCTGGAATTATAAAGCAGCACTCCGTCGCCAACCTGAAAGTCGCGTTTGTGGATCATCTGGTCATGAAGTTTCTTGGTGCGGTCCTTGTATATCGTCGCACTTCGGTATGCCTGATCTCTTAACTCCTCGAGTTCAGAGAGTTGAAACTTCCGCTTTTCTCCTGCGGCTTCTAAATCGAAGTTTAGGGCCTTGAGTGCCCAATGCCTTATGCTCCAGCTCGAGGCAGGTGACATGATTTCCCATAAACAAGCTTAAAAGGAGACATCCCGATGGGAGTCTTGAATGCAGTGCGGTAAGCCCAAAGCGCATCATCAGCTTAAGTGCCCAATCCTTTCGTGATGAGTTAACCGTCTTCTGGAGGATCCATTTTAACTCACGGTTGGAAACTTCTGCTTGGCCGTTTGTCTGGGGGTGATAAGGTAGAGCTACCTTGTGACGTACCCCGTACTTACCATAAGCGTTCAAATGAACGGTTGCAGAAGTGAGATCCACCGTCACTAATAATAACTCTAGGCACGCCAAAACGGGTAAAGATGTGCTTTTGAGGAACTGGTTACTGTCTTTGCAGCATGATGACAGGGTATGGCTTCTACCCACTTCGACACGTAATCAACTGCCACTAGAACATATTGGTGGCCCTGCGAGGAAGGGAACGGTCCCATAAATCAATGCCCCAACAATCAAAGAGCTCCACTTCTAGTATCCCTGTTGTGGCATCTCATGTCTCCTGGATGTGTTACCCATTTTCTGACAATTATCACATTGTTTGCAGAATTGGTACACATCTTTATGAAGGGTGGCCAATAAAACCTGAGGCCAGGATCTTAGCAGCGGTCCTTGTGGGTCCATGGTGACCTCCGGCTTCCCGTGAGTGAAAAATGTATGACGCTCGGAACCTCTTCGTCCGGGAGACATCGTCGAATCAACCCATCAGCACTAACTCGGAAAATACGGATCCTCCCAGAAATAATGCCTTGAGTCAGAAAGAAATTTCTTCTTCTGGGAAGATAGATAATAGGGTACTGTTCCAGAGACTAAATAATTGGCCAGGTCCGCGTACCATGGCTCCTGTCTTGGTGATGAAAAGACAGTCTCATCGGGGAAGAATTCGTTGATAGGCACACTATCCGTAGGAGTACCAATCTGGAGAGATGGTCAGCGAACATTCAGTTTCCGCTCTTATCTTTGACTTCGATGTCAAACTCTTGAAGTAGAAGAATCCAGCGCAATAAGCGAGGCTTGGCTTCTTGTTTTGTAAATAAGTATTTGAGAGCGGAGTGGTCTGTATGCACGATGACTTTGCTTCCCCACAAGTAGATCTGAACTTATCGAGGAGAAAACTATAGCCAGAAGTTCTTTTTCGGTGGTCGTATAGTTTTTCTGGGCGTCGTTAGTGTTCTGCTGGCATAAGCGATCACTCTCAAGATTTTCTCTTTTTTCTGGCATAGAGCTGCCCCCACGGCGTAGTCACTTGCGTCACACATGATCTCAAAAGGAAGAGACCAATCAGGTGGTATGACACAGGTGCTGACACCAATTTTTGTGTTATAGTTTGGAAAGCAGCTGAACACCTTTCATCAAAATGAAACGGGGCATCTTTCTGTAGCAGGTCGGTCAATGGTTTGCTGATTTTGGAGAAGTCCTGAATAAACCGCCGATAAAATCCTGCATGCCCTAGAAACGCTCGTATATCTCGAACTGTAGTTGGTGCTGGTAACTTCTCGATAACCTCTACCTTGGCTTTATCCACCTCTATTCCTTTTGCTGATATTTTATGTCCAAGGACGATCCCGTCCTTGACCATAAAATGACACTTCTCCCAGTTTAAAACGAGATTCGTATCCTCACACCGTTAGGATAAATCAAGTTGTGCCAAACATTTGTCGAAACTAGAGCCATAGACTGAGAAGTCGTCCATGAAGACTTCTATGCTCTGCTCGATGAAGTCAGCAAATATTGCTTGCATACATCTCTGGAAGGTAGCAGGGGCGTTACATAGACCGAAAGGCATTCGTCGGTATGCAAAGGTACCGTAAGGACAAGTGAAGGTTGTCTTGTCCTGGTCCTCAGGTGCGATTGGTATTTGAAAATAACCCGAGAACCCATCTAGAAAACAGTAGTACTCTTGCCCTGCTAGTCGTTCCAACATCTGGTCGATAAAGGGGAGAGGGAAATGATCCTTCCTGGTTGCCAAG
The DNA here is from genome assembly GCA_023374045.1 of Limonium bicolor. Taxonomy (NCBI): domain Eukaryota; kingdom Viridiplantae; phylum Streptophyta; class Magnoliopsida; order Caryophyllales; family Plumbaginaceae; genus Limonium; species Limonium bicolor. Next base: position 43,792,221 of record CM041776.1, on the reverse strand, counting down.
TTCAAACGCCGATAGTCAATACACATGCGCCATCCTGTGATCTTTCTTTGAGGGATAGTCTCCCTTTTCATTAATAACAGCTTCGATGCCCCCCTTCTTAGGGACAACTTGAACAGGACTGACCCATGGACTGTCAGAAATTGGATAAATGATGTCGCGTCAAGGAGTTTCAGAACCTCCTTTCGAACTACCTCCTTGAGGTTAGGGTTTAGCCGGCGTTGAGGTTGCCTGATAGGTTTGAAGTTTTCCTCCATGTAAATATGGTGCGTGCAATAGGAGGGATCAATTCCTTTGATATCAGCGATAGTCCACCCGATTGCTGTCTTGTGCTTCTTTAGTACCTCGAGTAACCTCGTTTCCTCCCCGGAATTCAGAGAAGAGGAAATAATGACAGGCAAATGGTCATTTTCAGCTAGGAAAGCATACTTGAGGTTAGAGGGTATTTCTTTAAGCTCGAGTTCAGGTGGTTGTTCACTGATGGAATTGATTTTTGAGGTTTTCTGTCGAGTTCTTCGATTGGTGGTCGGAACGCTTGATAACCAGCCCTTCCTTTTCTACGTACGCCAGCATGGCGTTAACTTCGGATCCTCCATCTTTTCTTCTAGAGAAGTAATACTCGCTCTAGCGGTTCAGTTTCAGCTTCCTGGATGGAAGATGGAGAATACGTGTCCTCATCTGTAGCAAAATCGCCTTCCTCCTCCTCATCATCTGTGAATCCCACGTCTTAGCATGAGGAGAAAATTTGAGCTTTTCTTCATCATTTTCTGCATGTCGAATTCAATCGTTCATCTCGTACCGAAGAGTGATTTTCCGTCGTGGACGTCAATGATGGCTTGGCTTTGCGGTACTTAGAAACGGTCGACCTAGAATCAGGGGAACCTCGACATCGTCATCCATTTCTAGATGACGAAATCAGCTGGAAAGATAAAGCGAGACACTCCAACTACCAGATCGGACTATGCCCATGGGCTTGATCTCTGATCTGTCTGCTAGTTGGAGTTTGAAAGGAACCGGTTGCATTTCTCCTCCTTTAACTTTCAAGAAGGTGGCGTATGGCATGATATTAATGCTGGCTCCTAGGTCGCATAGACCACTTCCACAGTCCACCCCACCTATAAAGCACGGGATCACGGGATTTCCCGGATCTGTTTGTTTGGGGGGAAGTGCTCGAAGAAGGGCGCAGAGCATTCCTCGTGAGGTGCACTGTTCTTTCCAGGTTTCTTCTTTTTCTTTGTCAAGAGATCCTTTAGAAATTTGGCGTAATTAGGCATCTCTTGCAAAGCATCAAGTATAGGTATGTCGAGAGTCAGTTTCTTGAAAATGCTCAAGAATTTGGAGAACTGCTCATCAGTGTTTCTTTTTCATTCTGGGAAATGGGAGTTCACTGTTTTTATGAGTGGAAGTTGGGATGTCGATGTAACTCGAGGTGGAGGTGGAGTACAGGAGTAGGAACTTGGATTTCTGAGGGAGGTGAAGTTGGTGGTTGGTTTCATCAACATTGATATAGGAATCTTCAAGATTTTCTTTTTCTTTTCCTTTGCTGGTGGCAAGTTCCCTTCCACTCCTTAAAGAGACTGCACACAAGTTTGTTGATTGTAATGTGCCATCGTCTATAAGGACTGAATTTGCTTGTTCCTTGGATTGGGATTAGTCTGTGAAGGGAATTGACCAGGTGGTCTTTGTTGAGTGAGTAACTGTTGGATCTGAGATTGCAAGGCTTTTTGGTCTTTGCGCAGAGCTGCGACCTCTTCTTGCGTATCTCGGATTTACCCATCATCGCCTTAAACATCTCCTGCATCTGAGACATATCAGACTCAGGATTCGAAGGAGGTGGAGCGGTCGACTCGATGAAGCTTCATTGCCATAAGGCTGTTGTTGATATTGCCTTGGGCCTCCTTGGAAATTGGACTGAGGTCTGTAATTTTGGGATGTTTGTAGGGTATGTGGGTTTTGGATATTTCCGGTGTTTGAGTAGCTAAGATTGGATTGCATGTTACGTTGCCATGGTTGTCTGTATCCTGAATTGTTGGTGATGTAGTTTGCTTCCTCCGCTGCTTTTAATTCTTGTAGTTGGGGGCATTGTTCATAGTCATGAGGCCCGCCACATTGCGTACAAGAATTAGTTGGAGATGGTTGGGATAGAGGAGCATAGCCTGGAGGGGTAGTAGGTGTCGGGAAATCATCGACTTAGCTTGCTGGGGAAGGAATTCATAGCCATCTGTTCAACCACTTTTGTAGAGTACTGACTTTTGTTGCTGCTGAGCATTGCTTTCCATGAGTTGCTCATGGCTTCTCATGAGCTGGTCGAACTTGTTATCACTCTCAACATGATATATCCTGGAGTACCGCTCCTTGATCCACCGGAGGCCCAGTCTCTGATTTCCTCACAGAGAGATTCCATGCTGTTCAGAAATTGTGCTCCCGGCTTTTTCAGAATGTCAGCCCCTAACGAAGATAACACCATTGTTCTGCACGGACCGATCAAGCCCTTGTAAAACAATTGTGATACTTGTTCCTTCGTCAGACCGTGGTGAGGACAAGTGAGTAGTAGACCTTTGAAACGGTCCCAAGTTTCACAAATATTCTCCGACCCTGGTTGCTTGAAATTATAAATTTCAGCAATCATCTCCAAAGTTCGGCTCGGGGGTAGGAATTTGTCATAGAACTTGGTGGCCATGTCGTCCCAGGTACCAATGGTACTCGGTGTTAGGCTATGATACCACTTGCTCGCGTTTCCCGTCAGGCTGTGTGGGAATAACGACAATCTTGCATATTGAAGTACTGCGTCGGTTGCAGTAAGACTTGGTGTGTTGCAAGAATTTTGTAACATGTAACAGGGCTTCGTCGGACTGGTGCCATCAAACATGCCCAACTCCTTCACACATCGAATCTGATGATATGGCTTCAGCTTCTGCCACTCATCGTATTCGGATGGGCTGAGGTGAGGAAGGATGATAGCAGGCTGTTGTCCTTGGTTAGACGGCCTGTTGATATTTCGAACCGTTGCTGGTGTAGCTGCCATGTTAGCTTCCGGGTCAGAATCTATCACTGTGGTGGTATTTGTTGAGTTCGTCTCTGCCTTAGGGTACGCAGAAAGGTTCTCTCGATCTCTGGATTAACCAACCGTGTGATTATTAATATTTTCTGGGAGCTGTGTGACCTGGTAAAAGGCATTCACCACTCAAAACAGAGAAAAGAACTGGTTATACGTTAGAATAATAAAAATGTTAGGAATTAGTAGACAGAAATTTAAAGTTAGTAGTTAGGGACAATGGAACGAAATGACAATGGAACGAAATGACTGGAAATTTAAGTTAGTAGTTAGAGACAATGGAAAAAAGGACAATGGAACGAAATGACAATGGAACGAAATGACAGAAATAAATGACAATAATATTAACAAGTTAGTAGTCAGATGTCCAAGTCAGATCAGAAGTTAGATGTCCAATGTCCAAGTCAGATGTCCGAGGTTATATGTCCGAAATTGGTGGATTAACAGTTTTTTTTATTTTTTTTAAATTAACAGATTATTATAATATAACAGGTGAATTAACCGGGGCTTAGGGACTAGATTAAATCAAGTCCCCGGCAACGGCGCCATTTTGCAGAGTGGATTTATCGTGAGTTATTAGCACTGGTGAAATTGATAAAAGAGAGAAATTAATACTCAAAATATCCGTCGGGCTGCAAATTAAAACCCGGTCGCAGTAGTATAGAAGACAGAAGCGGCCGGGGTCAAACCGTGGGACTTATAGCGAGATAAAATAGTTCCTAAGCTTGTCACAAAAGGGGGGAAGTTAATTGACTTGTTTTAGAGAAAAATTAAGCAGATTAGAAAACTGAGTGCAGATGAATTAAATGGAACTCCGGGTTCAGGTTAATATGATTTAATTAATTGTGCTATCTCTACCGGTTTAATAAAATAGTTTGGCAAGATTCCTGTAATTTTCTTAAGGTCCGATGAAAACTCTTAAGAACTCGTTTACCTGTAATGCAAGGTCCGATGAAAACTCGAGCAAAAGCCTGTAAACGGCAGAGGAGTATGAGGCTTTATTCTTGCAACATGTATTAACTTAAACGATGAAAATAAGTTCTTACAGTTTTACGGCTTAATTAACCCGTCTGTTTCTAACCGATGAAATTAAAAACAGACTTAGTAAGGCTTTTTAATAAACCGATGAAATTTATTAAAAAGGGAGAGAAACAAAACTTTAATCGTAACAAACTGAATTTATTTTAACCGGTAGAAATATATTACACAGCTAACAAACCATAATTAAAACCTTGCCCGGAGCAAATCCTCCTTAGCCAGACATATTAACTGGTAATAAGTCAGACAGAGGTTGGACGTAATAATAGCACGGAGACGTGATTAGTGAATGGAGAAATGAGGAGAAGAAGAGTGGTACATGTACGTAGTTATTGTATGTGAAGTGGGTGAATTAGAGAGTTAATGGAGTGAAATGATGATATACGGGAGTGATTTACTGGAAGAGAATGAGATGAGGTGAGTGTGAGTGATTTTCTGGTTTTCTCCGTGCACTCGTACAAGGTTGTAGGGAATGGTTATTTATAGAAGAAATGAAGAGGTAGTCTTCCGTAGATATTTGCAGTTGATTGCCTACTTGAGTGCTTCATTGATTGAAGCATTGATTGCTTCATTTATTGCAGGGGACAGGAGCTGGAGACGCGTGAGCGAAATAAGGTAGGCGACGGCGGGGTAGAGTAGATAGATAAGGCGAGTTGCAGACGGCGCGAAGAAGAAAACTGTTTCGGGCGTTTTTAGTCTTGACCCGTGTGTGTCCGCCTCTCATTTTCATGCGGTTGCATGAGTTGCATGTCACGTCCGCTTCGCTACTCCTAGGCGTCCGCCCATGAAGTATGCGGACATCTTGTGTCGACCTCTGGCCGTCCGCCCTCGCTTCCGCCCATTTCCCAGGCGGACTCCTTTGTCTTCCGCCCTTAACGTCCGCCTCATGTTCCGCCTCATAATCAGGCGGTGTGTGTCTTGTGTCCGCCTTTAATATAGGCGGTTGCCTTAGGCGGTACCAAGTGGTCGTGACCTATTTCCCTTCAAACTTTGACCGGCTCTAGATTCTTCGTTTGGACTCCGTTTTCTGAGCCGTTTGCGTCAATGCGTTCGTCTCTTCGTCTTCTTCACTTCCGGCTTGGTTTTCCTCATGTTAAACCAATAATTTTGTGAGATAAACAATAAAACATAAACTAGAGGAAAACTAACCGAAGTGGAGAAATGAGCAAGAAAAGTGCTAATATAATACATGAAATACACCTATAAAACATGCTCATTTGGACACTTATCAACAACACACATACAAGGATAGTTAGTACACACCGCAGACATCAAGATATGTAATCAAGCAATAGAACATTTTTCATGCTTTTATCTTGATTAAGTCGGCACACAAACAAATAGCACACAAATCAGTGTAATCCAGTTAGCATACAAGGCATGAGAAAAGCATACCTTTCACCATGGGTTACATTACCACACCACCTTACGTTCCTCGGTTCACACTTGATCCACTGATAACATTCCAAATGTTTCTATTAACATTAAGGTATTACGGCATGTAAATAACTACTACTCTCGTACTTACCCCTTTATTCCGTTAATTTCAGGTTTACTCAAGTGTACTTAAATTTACAAATTCTCATTCACTCCTCACACTTGTTTACCTAGGTTCTTAGGTGCATATTCTTCTTACCATCATTACACTCCCAATGCATTACTGCTAATGCCATTTTTTTTTACCCGACCGACCTTGCCAGGGTCGGTCCCAAGGTCGGTCAAACTCAGTAGGTTACAGGTCAGTCGAAGTCAGAAGACTTTCGGATTTGAAAATTTTAGCCCGACCAACCATGCCAAGGTTGGTCCTAAGGTCGGTCGAAGTCATAATACTCCAGGTTTGCAAATTTTAGGCCGACCGACCCTACCAAGGTCGGTCAAGTCCAGTACCCATTTTAACTACTCACTTTGAACTTCAAATTCACCTCAATTCTCACCCAATTTTTTTCAACTCATTCCACATGTTTCCCAACTTGTTTTAGCACCCTAAAACACTCCTTAAACCTTCCCAAATCATTGGTCATACTCATACTCCATTCTTGCTCAATTCTACAACTTAAATTCTCATTTTTACACTTATGCACTTTAGTGCATTTTCCAAACTCCTCTTAATGGTTTACACCTTGCCCTCAAGCATTTTGTCAATTTTAAATCTTTCCTAACCATTTGCATTTCATTACACAAGTTCATCCTCCATTCCCAAGGTTATGCACACTAACTATTCCTAGGAATTCATAACACCAAAACACTGTTTCGCTACAGATTTTTGTCCTATCACTCCCAAGCCTTCAATCAACCATCTATGGGTGATTAATCCACTCAATTCAATTCACTAAAACACCTAGTTAGTCCTATCACTTCTCTACTCATAATAACACTTAAACCACTTAGATTTCTACACAAATTTTGCCATAACTCACCTACAATTCTAACATTCCCAATTGCACCATTTATCACCTAAATTCATTCACAACTAACCACATCCATAGAGGGTCCTACCAGCACACAATATCCATTCAAAATCGATCCATAATCCTCCAAACACAACATAATGCAAAAATCATAAAATGCATGGCTCTTAGGCCCTTAAGTCACAATTCAATCACAATTCTCTCCTCTAACTACCAAACACATTTCTAGTACCATTATTTTGGGTTCATTATTTTCATTATCCAACCCATTATACTAATACATATGGAATATACATTGAGGTAGATTTTTACCTTAAATTCCTCAAGTTCTCTTTTCAATTCTTCTCTTCTCCTGTTCCCCATTTCTCTTGGCTTCAAAATCGGCCAAGGCAATTCCAATGCCAACACTCCAGCCCAACACTCAAAAGAATTCAATGAACAACAATTAAACTCCTAAACCCCTTGGAATAACTCCAATCCAATGAAAGGCTTAAAGCACACAAGGTTAGGGTTTACCTTTGGAGTTCTAGAAGAGGTTTAAAACCTTGAATAAAAAGGAGGGTTCCACCACCACTGGAGACATGATTCAAAGCTCCAAAACAAGAAGAAAACAATTCATCAAAAGGGGGCAAAATCGGCCACACTAAGGAATGAAGGAGAAATCAGTTTTTTTTGGATTGTTTTACCTTAAATGAAAGAGGAGGTGTCTAGCTCCAAGAGCATGTAGTTTTCTCTTTAAGTGGCCAACACCCATGGAGGTCAACTTTCTCCATTTGAGATTTTGAAAAGAGAGAATGATAGAGTTTGGTGAGGGGAGTTCAATTATGTGATTTATTTTTCATTTGGGGCATGGAGGTGGCTAGAGCATGAGGAGATGTATGGGCTGCCATGGGAGGCTGCAAAAATCGGCAGTAATGGGGGAAGGAGAAGGGAGGACGGCAGGAAGGAGGAAGGGAAAGAGAGGAGAAGAAAGAAATGAGGGATGAGAGAGGAAAAAGTTACTTTTGTAACTTTTCCACTTTTTGCTTTTTTGCTCTTTTCTTATTCTAGCTAGTTTAGTGTGTGTGAGAGGCTGATATTTCCATCTCAAAAACCGGCCCCATCAGTACATGTAAGCTGGAGCGTTTTTTCGTCTTTTACAAGAAACACTCGTTAATTACCCGGTTTTAGCACTATTCACTAACCGGGCCCGTTTTCTAAATTTTTCTCTTTTCTTTAATTTTAATGGTTCTTAAACTTCCATTAATGTTTATTTATAGTTATATATTCAACTGTAATTTTTACGGGTCTGTTTGACCACTTAAATTCACATTTCCGGGTTTTCTAAAAAAACACGCTTTTAGACTTTGTTAGCGTTTTACCCATTATTTGGATCCGTTTTCTTCGGGAATTGTTCCCACATATTATTTAGGCATAATTTCGCCCTAAGAGTCCATATAGGACTCTAACCGAGGTCATATACTTTCTATGGTTGTGTAACACTCGTTTTTATAAATTATGTTTTTAAGCATTTTCTCTTTTCTTCCGGCTTTATTTTCTTCACCAATATTCTTTAGGAACTATTAGGCCCCTAAATACCATATTAGAATTATTTAATCACCATTTTTAAGTTTGGGGTATTTCAAACAGGTTTTCACCCTCCACAGATCTCCACAAACTGGCAATTTCTAGGATCTAGGATTTTCAGCCAAAAACCATTTAGATAGACCTCCCCCCCATACCGAAAAAATCACCCTCCACACCAGGAACTAGTCTGCTTTGACGGAAGGGATCAATTCAAAATTGGCATAGCAGAATATTGGAGCAAAGAAATTACTGAGCACTGTCTCAAGAACAAAGGAGATGTTTCTTCTGACCATCACAACTTCCATCAAGGTTTAGAGTGCACCATGCCTCGCATGCCAATCCCATCTGAACTGACCCTAGAGAAGTCAATCAGACGCCTGTCATCATGCCAGAACAATGTTTTTTATCTCTGTGTAGGTACATGGATCAACAGGTTCAACCGGTTATACCCCTTGAATTGTGTGACAAAAGCGCTGTTATTAAGTCGGTGGGCCCAAACCCTTGCTTCCTCGTAAAGCTACAAAACTTTATCCCCCCAAGCCCTGCAACCCTAATATTGACCATTGGGAAAGCGGAATTAACCATTTTTAATCTCCTCGTGATCCCACAAAAGAATTATATCAACTCTACTAAACCCAAAAATTCAGACCAATAAAAATAACCTTGGTTGAACCACCTACAACTACTAAGCAGGCCAAACCTCTACCAAATCCCCTCTCTTCTAACCTCTTCAACCCACCTCAAACCCATATAACCCCCTCAAGCCCTCTTACACCAAACCAAAACCATACCCACAAAGGAATCCTGCTAGACATCATCCTAAACATTGAAACTCCCACCCAAATAACCAACCATCCCCCCGAGTCCTCCCCTAAAAATCCAAAGGGTCTCTCCTTTGGAAAAAGAATAAATTGTCATATACCCCACCAAGATCAATCCTCTCTCAACCTCAGCAACTCTCTCAGACGAAGCAAAAGACTATAACTCAGCCAAAACTCAAATGACAGGAGAAATTCTATTTCAAAACATTCAAGAAGCAGGGAGATAGGAAAAATGGCGTCTTCTCAAGCAAGACATACTAGAAACGGGTGCGTGACTGATAGGTCTGCTCAAAACCCGCCACACCCAACCAATTAATCAAAATAGATCCCTGTGGTGACCAAGAAGTCAAACTTCCTGGGAGGATGCCCTAACAATAGGACAATCAGAGGGATCATTCTAGCTTGGAACTTAAATGAAATTTCGATCAGCAACTTGAAGAAAGGAATGAGATGGATGGAAATGGATTTTAGTTGGTGTGGATCCACCTTCAAAGGATCGAGATTCTAGTCTATTCTCCAACAACTGTGGAGGAAAGAAGAACAATATATAATGAGCTTCTATCATTAAGGGCATCTCTCACCCACCCACTTCTAATTTTAGGAGACTTTAACGAAGTTACCAAAGGGAAGACAGAAAAGGAGGAAATCCAAATCAAATTCTTAGAGGAATGAGAGACTTCAAAGACTGGCTCGATGGGAGTACTTGAACTAGAGCTTACGGGGTGCAAGTTTACTTGACGAAGAGGCTCATCGATGAGCCAAATTGATATAGTATTCTTAGAATTGGGTTGGCTAACAAATTTCTCAAACATCAAACTAAGAGCAAAACCTTGGCCTCTTTGACCATAAAGTGCTTTGGATTTCCTTGGAGAATCATAATTGGGGACCTAAGCCCTTTTGAGCACTAAACGCATGGCTCAAACACAAATCTTTCACCCGGCTCTTCCAGCAAGAATGGCGGAAGTTAGGCACACTCAGTTTGCATCAGAAGTTAAAACTCATCAAAAGTCCACTAAAGCATTGGAACTCCACAGTTCTCTGGAATTCAAACCGGAAAATTGGAACAAGAGTTGATAAAAATCGACAACCTAGATGAACAAGGCTAGGCTAGTGAAATAAACCAATCCAGAAGGAAAGCAATTCAAAGCTTGCTATGGAAACATCTAAAACAACAAGAGTCTTACTGGAAACAATGTGCCAGAGAAAAGCATCGGAATGAGGGGGATCGAAATACCAAGTACTACCACAAGAAAGCCACAATAAGCCAGAACTCCAACCGCATCAGCAATCTCATCATCAACAATTGATTATCATCAGACCCTCAAGAAATCAAGAAAGAAGCACTACAATTCTTCAAAAATATATTCTCAGCCAAAGCTAGCAGTGAATCTCTCCCCCCACCCCCACCGTGATCGACCAAAGCTCAACCACTCAGAGGCAAATGCTCTAAAAACAAGCCCAACTTATCATGAAATCAGAGTAGCTGTTTGGGATTAGGGCAATCCTCGGGTTTTGATGGATTTAACTTTAAATTTATCAAAAACCTGTGGCCTACAATTGCTCATAAATTCATAAAAACAGTTAGACAATTCTTCCTGAAAAACAAACTTCCAAGAGGCATCAATATGACTTGGGTGACCCTATTACCCAAAAGCCCAGGAGTAGTGAAAATTGAGAAATTCCGCCCCATTAGCATGATCGGTTGCACATACAAGACAATCGTTTTGTCTTAGCCTCCATACTGAACCAAGTAATAGGCAAGCTGGTGAGTGAATCACAAATAACATTCATAAAGGGAAGGAAAATTTTAGAAGAGCCGCTCATTGCTAATGAAGCCATTCGATGGCTAAAATCTAGTAAGAAGCCGTGAGTATTACTAAAGGTGGATTTCAAAAAGGCTTTCGATAGTATTTCCTGGGATTTCATCGACAATATGATGTTATTGATGGGGTTTGGCTTGAAATGAAGGACTTGGGTCAAAGAATGTATTACCACATCAAGTATCTCGATGGCTCATAAACGGATCTTCCACACTTCCTTTCAAACCGAAACGGGGACTCCGACAAGGAGACCCCATTTCCCCGCTACTTTTCATCCTTGGAGCTGAGGCCCTCAATTGGATGTTGGACGAAGGAATTCAACATGGAGAAAGGAGGGGTCTAGAGATAGGAAGAAGCCTAATCCAACTATCCCATATGTGGTTCGCAGATGATACTTTAATTTTCTACAGACCATAGAAGAATGACCTGCAAGCAAAAATGGACTCTTGCCTAGTTCAGCGATATGTCCAGAATTGAAGTTAATTGGGATAAGTCTGTTGTGCTTGTTATCAACATCCTGCCTTCAGAGTGTGCAGAAATCAGCTCCCTCCTCGACTGTCTAGTTAAAAAAACCCGATTATCTACCTTGGATGTCCCTTGGGTACCAACCCAAACCACATCAAGACATGGGATCCAGTAATTGCAAAAGTTCAAAATCGGTTAGCTAACTGGAAAGCTCGATCTCTCTTTAGAGCAGGCAAACTGACTCTAATTAAATCAGTCCTCGACAGACGATAGCCTACCAACTTACTATCTCAGTTTGTTCAAAATGCCAAAAGACATTATCAACCAAATCAACCGAATCCAATGAGGAGTTTTATGGGGTGACGGTATATCACGGGATATACCCCTCGTCTCTTGGAAGAATCTCTCAAGACCACTCGATCAATGTAGGCTAGGAATAACTGATTTTCAAACAAAAAATGTGGCTCTCCTTTTCAAATGGTGGTGGAGATTCCAAGATAATGGTAATCCTCTGTGGAAAAAAGTGGTTGGGGAAAGCTATAATAAGAGCCTTGAAGTCCCTGTCTTCATTCCTGTCTGGACTGTAGCAAAAGGCAACAGTCTTTGGAAAACCATTGTTTGCCTAAATCATGGTCCCGTAGAATTGCAGAAGTCATGGAAGCAAACTCAAACTGGGTCGTAGGCAATGACAACCAAATAAGATTTTGGCTAGACTCTTGGACTGGCCCTTTCTCCCTCAAACACAAATTCCACTGCCTCTTTCTGATAAATGACCAAAAAACTGCAAGTATATTAGAAGTTGAATGGTGGGATGGATCGAGATAGATTTGGAACCTCACCTGAAGGAGCCCCCTTTTCCAATTTGAATTGGAGGAAAGTGATCAGCTCTTCCAGATTATAGATGGAATCAACCTTTGCTCTATGCACTCCCATCACAGACAGGCTATCTTGGTCCTGCCCTTCAGATGGTACCTTTACCTGTAGCTCTTTCTACAAGAAAGTTTGTGCTCTCAATATGCCTTCTCTTCCCATTGGCATAACCTGTTTTGGATAAAGCTAGCTGCTCCAAAAATCGAGCTTATGGTCTGGTTTTCTCTTCATAATAAGATAAGAACCGAAGATCTGCTATTTGAGAAAGGACTGATCACCATCAACCAACTGTGGTGCGCCTTATGTTCTATAAATATAGAAACCTTTGCTCACTTATTTCTGCACTGCTATGAGACTTTTAAAGTCTAGTCTGCCCTTTTTTCCTGGTTGGGAGTCTGCCTTTCCCCTCCCCAACTCAATAGCTCAAGCCTTTGAACAATGGTGTGGTGTCATATTCCAACTCAATTCAAGAAGTTTTGGATCTCAATCTTCCTCTATGCTATTTGGGAAATCTGGAAAACCCGAAATGAAAAGATTTTATGTAGTAAAGATCTAATCTGGCAAAAACATGTGTTCTCCATCAAGCATAATGTCTGGGATTGGTGCTCACAAGAAGGATTTCCCTTCTCCTTTCCCCTCAGCACCTTTGCTAACAGTGTCAACCTGATAGCCTTCCTTTGGCCTGTGTCACTTTAATCTGCTGGATTAAGCTGTTAATCCATGCTTAGTTTTCATGGATTTTGTACTCTATTTTATGTTGATTGTATGTTTTTATATCTTGTTGTAATCGGGTCTCTGCCCTACCCTGGATTATCTAGAAATTATCAACAACAAAAAAATTTGAGTGAGTTCACAATTTTCAACTCCAATCTGATGAAGAAATAGTATGATGTCAATATGGTAGCATAACCATACCGTGTTGATCATTGCTTACAGTAGTTAGCAGGTAAGATTTTCAACCTTGAACCTTATGTAATGGAACTAAATAATGTACCTTTCATACCAGAAACATCACGAAGTTTACATTCTATCAGATATATCTTTTTGTCTTTCAACAATGTTAGAGAAAATGTGTTTTACTTAGCATTTTGTGAAAAAACGGGTCTAAGTTATCTGATATAAAGTGGAAAAAAATGATGATGAAGTGTTTGGTTAAATTTATAGTTTCATGCTACTTTTCTAATGTGATGAAGGTATGGATTGTTGCCTATATTTATTACTACAAATATCCTTTGGCATTCTAAATTATATTCTCTCTTTTTTTATTATAGAATCCTCAGTGGGATATGAAATTCAAGTAATTATGCTCACTAGTCTATTTATGGTTTTGAGCTCCTTCGTTTTTAAATCCTGTAAGTTCATAGCTATGAAATTAGTGTCTAGTTTGTGTCATGTTCTGTCAATATATATATATATGTAATCTATGAGTCATATTTTTCACCAAATGATTAGGGGTTTGGTAAAATGTTCTTGTTCTTAATTTGTGAATGAGCATGTGATTGTTTTCGTTTATATGATGTTCAGCTATATTTGTTATTGAAGTTTGGTTTTGAATAAGAAGATTATTATTTTGTTGGTATTAAGTACACTAACTATATAAACAAAGTAAGAATAGATTCAGTCTCGGTTCGGTATGGCTGTTTTGTAGCTATTTTGGTCTAGTTGTTTTGCAGCTATTATATATGTGTTATTATATTATTAAAATAGATTATAGGACCCATGTGGGATTCACACGGAATCCACCCATTTATGTCACAAATATGCTATCAAATATATCAAAGACGAACAGAGCCTCAGAATTGTTGTATGTATTTGGTTGTGTGAGGTATGCATATAGAGATACATGTGCAAATCGAGAATCATTCTACTACAGACATATTATTACAAGTGTTAAAGTTTTAATTTGCTTAAATATATCTATTTTTAGTATTTCTAATGGACTCACTAATAGATTGCAAATTGTTTTAAATTTGCTCATAGATTATCACGGATACACGGGCAAGCATCCTGTTGGAATGTACCGATGCCTTGTGCAGACGTCCAGCTGCCCCGTCCGGATGCGGACTTCATTTCATCTCACCTAGACGCAGATCAACGGTGGAAGAAACATATAGGCGTCATCCCCGTCTGTCCGGATCCGGACGCACTAGTCTCGCCCAGACGCCAGTCTAGTGGTAGCAGATTAATTCGATGATTTGATCCGACGGTCGACAAAACATACAGAGTCCTAAGCCACGTCCGGATCCGGACGTAGGCAAATCTCGCCCGGACGCGGCTGTTTAGCCATGATCCTTTCTTTTTAACGTAGTCGTCGCGTTCATTTGTTTTATGAAATCAGTTTTGTAAAAATGTTCTCGTCTCGAACATGTTAGGGTCTGTAGAACCCCAATAAAATCATTATACAAATTTCATTCATAGAATTCTCTTGTTAAGTATCTTGTTATTACTATTTCTATTATGGTATAAGAGTAGTGAATTCGATTTAATGGCAGATGATGGTTTTCCGAAGGTGAATTCATCAAGGTTTGGGAGTGACACAAACAAGAAAATTTGCGCTCTATGTAAAAAGCCTGGGCATATTTTTGAGAATTTTTTCGGCGTCTAAAATGTTCCCACTGCAAGAGAACTGGTCATCAGGTTGAAGACTGTTATGATCTTCATGGCCGCGTTATAGTTCAGAATATGAGAAAAGAGCGCTTAGCAAGGTTAGTCAAAAAGAAGAACAGTTCGAGTGGAACTGTGAGTCCCATTAGTGGATTGACCCAGGAACATTTGAATCAAATTGTTAGTATTGTTTGGGCGGCTGTTTCGTCGTCTAAATTGGCAGATGAATCACACCGTAAACTATCAGATGAGAACAAAAAATTTCCTTTCAGTCGGTTTTGTTTTCTTGGTAAAAATTCATCGACTGCACAGAGCCTTTCTGGAAAGTGGATTTTAGACACAAGCGCGACAGAACATATGTTAGGGATTACAGGGTTGTTCAAAAATTTCAGACGCTTGTCTTATTCCAAAGTTGTCGTTTTGCATGATGGTAGGCCACAACAAGTTACTACAGTTGGGGATGTCAGACTGGGTGATAATTTTTGGCTTAAGGAAGTTTTGTTTGCTCTACAATTTATGTTTAACCTAGTTTCTGTTCGGCAGATGGTTAAACAATTTTCACAACCATTGGTTTTTGACTCCCAAAAATGTTTTGCTCAGGACCCTGTTACGGGGAGAACTGATGAGGTTGGTGCTGAGCAAGATGGTTTATATATTCTAGATGAAGAGCGAGCGAGTCGATGTTTCTCACTACAAGCTGGTGGATCAGAACAGTGCTCTAGTTTTGTCTGTAGAGTCAGTGCGAATGCTGCGGAATTACATATCAAATTAGGGCATGTTCCGTATCAAAAGCTCGTTAACATGGGTTTAATAAAGTCTGATGATGTACCAAAAGATTTTGTTTGTGACATATGTTCTAAGTGTTGAGCTCAGCATTTACCATTTGGTCATTCAGAGATCAAGACAAAGAGATCTTTTGAATTGATTCATATTGATGTTTGGGGGCCTTTTAATGTTCCCACTCACAATGGTTGCAGATATTTTGTCTGTTTTATTGATGATTTCAGTAGAGTTACGTGGGTTCAACTTCTACAAAACAAAGGTGATGCTTGGGAAGCAATTAAAAATTTTCTTGCGGTGGTTGAGAGACAGTTTGAGGAAAAGGTTAAAATTGTTCGCGCTGATAATGCTAAGGAATTGGGTTGTTCTAATGATGAGAGAACTTTCTTTTTGTAGACTGGTATTATTCATCAGACTACTTGTGCTTATACGCCTCAGCAAAATGCGGTGGTTGAGCGTAAACATAAGTATTTGTTGGAAACAGCACGTGCATTGTTCTTCCAGTCACAGGTACCGATTGTCCTCTGGAGAGAGTGTATTCTTCATGCTACCTTCTTGGTGAATCAGCTACCTACAAAAGCGTTGCAGGGACGTTCCCCTTATGAATGTCTTTATAATTTTAAGCCTTCATATGATGATATTAAACCATTTGGGTGCTTGTACTACCGCACTCTTGTGGGAGACATAAGAGGAAAGTTTTCTCCTCGGGATGAGGCTTGTGTTTATTTAGGTGAGGATTCATGCAAGAAAGGTCATAAGGTTTTTGGTCTTGACACTCAGAAGGTAGAAGTTTATCGGGATGTGAAGTTTTGTCCCATAGTTTTTCCTTTTGTAGAAAACAGAAATAGATCATTCTCATCTTCTTCTCATAATGTTCCGAACTAGGTTTATGATGAGATATTAGAAACCCCTTCTACTTTGATTGTGGATGATACTACTATGGAGACTGTGGACCAGTTGATGTTGTTGAGTAGGAACCACTGCCAGATGCTCCACGACGGACTAGTCAAAGACTCGTCGTCCTAGGTACCTTGATGACTATGCTTATGCGACAAATTTTTAGGAGATCTTGGATGAGCGTGTTTATTCAAGGCGGTGTGCAGAAAATTTATTGGAGGGATATCAAAGTCTCACAGATACTAGACTTGCTGTTTCTTGTGCCTTTTCGGTAGCAGTCAGTGATGGGTCTTTTGACAGAGTTATGAAAGAATTAGAGCCCGAGTCCTATAAGGAAGCAGTTCTTTTTGCTCACTAGCGAGAGGCTATGCAGAAGGAATTGGATGCCCTTGAAGCGAATAACACTTGGGAGGTTGTTGATCTGTCCAAAGGAAAGAAAACTGTAGGATGTAAATGGGTTTATAATTAAACTCAAATTGGATGGTTCTCTTGAGCGGTATAAAGCACGTTTGGTAGCCAAGGGCTTTACGCAAGCTATGGCCTAGATTATCGTGAGACATTTTCTCCGTTGTTAAGATGACTACCATTCATGCCTCTTTTGACTGTCACTATACACAAAGGGTGGATTGTCAACCAACTGGATGTCAATAACGCCTTTCTACATGGTGATTTAGATGAAAAGGTCTATATGAAAACCCCACCAGGTTTGAATATCCAAGGTCGTAACAAACCTTGGTTGTTGAGGCGTTTGCTTTATGGTCTGAAGCAGGCTTCACGTCAGTGGTTCTCCAAACTGGCTCGTTTTCTTAAGACTCTTGGGTTTACGCAGTCGAAGAATGATTATTCTTTGTTTCACAAGAAAGATGGGAGTCCAATGTTTTATGTGGCAGTTTATGTCGATGATATGCTTCTGATTGGTACACATCAAGAAGACATTGATCTTCTTAAACAGGCTTTGGATGATAACTTCGAGATTAAAGACCTTGGTGGTTTGCATTATTTCGGGTATTGAGTTTTTGCACACACCAACTGGTATTATTTTGTCTCAGAGGAAGTTTTATCAAGATCTTTTAAAGGAAAATGATTGTGAATCTAGTCGAGTGGCGGCTGGACCTATGTAAGTTGGACTTTCCTTGCGTAGTACTGATGGCACGTTGTTAGATGATCCTTTCATCTATCGCGTTTAGTTAGCAAGCTCAATTACTTGTCTAACACTCGGCCAGATATCAGTTTCATTGTCCAAGTTCTGAGTCAGTTTATGAAGAGTCCAACTGATGTTCATCTGGAAGCCACGCTTCATGCTTTGCGGTATGTGAAAGGTACTATGAATCATGGCATTATACTTTGCAAGGGGTCTACGTCTGAGTTTAATTTGCTCGCTTATTGTGATTCTGATTGGGCTGCCTATCCTGATACTAGACGATCTGTGTCAGGTTACTATATTTTCTTAGGGGATAGTCCTATTTCTTGGAAAATGAAGAAACAGGAGATGATTTGTTGTCTAGTGCTGAAGCAGAATATCGTTCTCTTCGTCGTGTTACTGCAGAGCTCACTCGGCTTATTCATGAACTTGGTGTGGAAAATATTGCCCTTGTTCCGGTTAAATGTGATAATCAAGCGGCTATTCATATTGCTAGAAATCCTGTGTTCCATGAGCAAACGAAGCACATCGAGATTGATTGTCATTTTGTTCGAGATCAAATCCAGCAAGGCCTTGTGGATGTTGTGTATACTCCGACCACTACTTAGTTGGCTGACATGATGATGAAGGCGTTACCTGGTACTCGTTATCGTGAGCAGCTTCCTTGGATGGGTGTAGGACATGCTAATTCTTCAAGCCTACTCGATTCCAATCGCGGGGGGGGGGGGGTGATGGAATGTACTGATGCCTTGTGCAAGCGTCCAGCCGCCCCGTCTGGATGCGGACTTTGTTTCATCTCACCCGGACGCAGATCAACGGTGGAATAAACATATAGGCGTCCTCTCCGTCTGTCCAGATCCGGACGCCAGTCTAGTGGTAGTAGATTAATTCAACGATTTGATCCGACGATCGACAAAACATACAGGAGTCCTAAGCCACGTCTGGATCCGGAGGTAGGAAAATCTCGCCTAGACGCGGCTATTTAGTCACGATCCTTTCTTTTTAACGTAGTTGCCGCGTTCATTTGTTTTACGAAATCAGTTTTGTAAAAATGTTCTCGTCTCGGACATGTTGAGGTCTGTAGAGCCCCAATAAAATCATTATTCAAATTTCATTCACAAATTCTCTTGTTAAGTATCTTGTTATTACAATTTCTATTACATACAGACACCTATCGATTGATGAAGTTCAAGAGAAGTGAAGAACTTACACATAAATTATGTAAATTTTAGACTTAGATTAGTTATAGTCATATTTCTTTTGTACTAAACAATTAGAATAGTAATTGTTCAATATGATCATGAATATGAGAGTTGTGCTTCTAAGAATAACATACGCTTTTTGGCTATACATTCTAACTATCGCATTGAAGAATTGTAGCTTGGGAACGTTATTTTTGCATTTCAGTATGAGAATATAAATGTCTCTATGGTATGAGTTGTTTAAGACAATGTTTAATTTAACAGTTATATATGGTAAAAAAATGTATTAAAAAGGACCGAAGGCAACGGGTAAAACAATTATCTTTGGGTTTCATAGTGGAAAATGAATATGACCTATCACAATTATTATTATCAGTTCTTTTATGTATATTTATCACAACTGTTTATATCCGTTGTAATCAGCCATATACCAGTTGCTGTTTGACTCGATTAAACAACTGTTATTGCAATGACTATCAAAGATAACTGGTCCTGTTACAGTCGTTAATAACAACTAGTTCTGTTACAACTATTAATAACAGTTGTCTATGACCTTTTTAAGGACAGCTCCAAGCTTAAGATTGTGAGTAATTGTTTGTAATTTATATGGTGATACTAGAATTTGATACCGCTTCAGGGGTAGGCTTTGGGTTGGGAAAAAACAGTTTCGATATATGTAAATCGGCAGTTGTAGTATATGATTGGTCATTCATAACTTTTTGGTGAATCCATCGTGCTACTTGCTTATCCCTTTGGCCCCTTGCTGGTTTTAGTGAAAGTAATCAAGCATGCTTGCTGGTCCTGTAATTGTCTGCTTGTACACACACATATATGTTTCCGCCGATTCTACATTAGATAATAACTAGCCAAATGATTAGCCATTATGAGCTTTTTGGTTTAATAATTGTTGTTTGTTGTTGTCTACATACGTTCTATTCTATTTAATTATACTAGTTTGGATTCTGGTGGATTTAGCTAGATTATTCTATTGTTGAGAGTGGATTCATGATGTGTCTGGATGATCAAAGTATTTTAATAATCTAGTTCTATGACGCCTGTGTAATTATATCTTGCAATAATCTCTGCCTTTCGTCTCGGAAGACAGAAGCTTCCAAGCAAAAAAGTCACTCTTTTGCATATTCTCATCAGTTACACTGTCTAGTGCTGCTTGTAGCTGATTGCTTTTTCTACTTAATTTGGGTATAATTTTGACCTTCAGGAATGAAATGAAAAAGCTTGTTCGACTCCAGTCTGGACTTGCTGAAAAGGGGGTTTGATTGTCGTTGAGGACATCTCATGGAAGGAAGGTACATTATCAAATTAACTTTCATTTGAGGAGCTTAATTTTTCCTGATCAAATGCTTAAACTTGATGTGAAAATCCTCTGACTTTACCTTCTAATGTACGTATGTGAGAAACCTGATCATAGCTAGGAAATTTTTTAAACTGAAACAAATTAATCTTCAGTTGGATATGCAGCAAATTAACCTCTTTTTCCCATTTCTTTTGAAATTCAGAGGGATTGGTCAAAAGAATGGCCAGCTATTAAGCAATTGTAGTCCAAGAAATCCTATTCAATCATGATCAAGCTAACGTTATTTAATTAATTTGTCCTGCCACAAGGGGCGATGAATAGTGTTTGTAAACCTAAGTTGTCAACTTAGGACATCTCACGGTTGGGTTATATAATTTTCAAGAATTAAAATAGTCCGCGCTTTTTCTAAATTATAGTAATTTCTACTTTTGAAATATCATTTGAGATTACGGGTGCATCTTTTTCATGGCAAACCCCCATGTTTTATAGCTCCATAAATGCTAGTATTGCTTTATGACAAAAAGTTGAATTAAACTATATATGCTTAATTATCTGGCGGAATCTTTGCTTAGAATATAATCATCCCCTTTACATGTCACTTTCTTAAACACCTCAACTCATCACCAATTTAAAATCTGAATATGGTGGAATTCTTCATGCTAGCTTGTTTTCTCGAAACAACAACATCTACATTATGGGAAGACAACCTTGTTGTGAGAAGGTTGGGTTAAAGAGAGGGCCATGGACAATGGAGGAAGATCATAAACTGATGACATTTATTCTCAATAATGGCATACAGTGCTGGAGAATGGTTCCAAAGCTATCAGGTAGCTAGTCTTTTTTTTTTTTCAAAAACAGTACTGATGTCTTTGTATTTCCCTCACCTTTACAACTTGATTGATTGATTGATGTTGTTAATATTCAAGGTTTGTCAAGATGTGGGAAGAGTTGCCGCTTAAGGTGGATTAATTATCTCAGACCAGACCTCAAGAGAGGACCATTCACTGAAATGGAAGAGAATCAGCTCATTCAACTTCATGCACGCCTCGGCAACAGGTACTTAATTAATTAATTCACACCGGCCAGTTTTTCCCTTTCATCAATTGATTATATGTTTGATGAGTTGAGAGTATGTAATACATGCATGATTGTAATTCATCTTCCTTCATTAACACAGGTGGTCTAAGATTGCATCACACTTCCCTGGAAGAACGACAATGAAATCAAGAATCATTGGAACACTAGGATCAAGAAGAAGCTTCAGCTTCTTGGATTGGACCCTGTCACTCACATGCCTTTGGATAAAAAGGGTAACACAGTTCAGATGAATAATTCAAGTTCAAAACCATCTGAGCTACTATCACTAATATCAGAAGCCAAAACTGGTTTGAGCAATATTCAAGGTCGCGTTGGTGATTTAGGCACTACTGGAATCGAGAATGCATCATCGCAGTTTTTGGTTTTAAAGAAACAACAGCTGATATCTGGAACAACTATGACATCATGTGTGGTAATTTGGGCATGATAGATATGTTGAATGTAACCCAACAACCTTTGCTGCCTCAAATCTCAACTAGTAGTTGCACTCATACATTTTTGATGGATCAGCCATCCGCTAATAATAATAATACGCTGTCAATGGGCGAGGAACCATCATCAGTGCAATGGCAGATAAGCAGACAAAAATGGGTTGACAGTAGTATGGATACTATGCTCTCATGGGAGGGAGGGTTTTAGCCAACCATTTTTGTGATGTCAAATGAAACCTCTCTGCTCTGCTCTTTCTGCTGTGTTTATTATGTTTGTTGGTTATCCTTCTTCTTTTTCCTTTCCCCTCTCTGGTTCTGTTGCGCTGCTAATCTATTTCAAAGCAGACGTTCTGTTCTCCATGGTTGCTGAATCAGTGGTTGGTTCTACTTGTGAAAATTGTTAGTTGTAAATTAGATCAGTTCTTCCATGGATATGAATACGATAATCTTATATGAATGATCTCATGCAGTGTTAAGTTTGATTACCAAAGAGAAAAAATAGCACATTTGTTGCAACTCAAGTTATATCCTGATGCATATATATATAACCCTGTTTTAGTATGAACACTAGTTACTGCTTTAAAACTCAAATCACATAATTGGAATAACTATATAAATAAGGGGCGTTCAAGGAATAAAAAAAGGAGATAAAAATGTTTTTTTAAAGTGAAAAAAATGGAATTATGCTAAATTCCTCTAATATTATTTTCCACCTTCTAGAGAAGTAGATTTCCTTTCTCTAATACTCTTTGACTCGTAATTAGTGACTATTATCATTGATAGACTAGCATTGACCGGTGGATATTGACCGCTACTTGATGCCCACTCTCATTTATGATTCCCTTATACTCCTTTTTTTGTTATCCTAAATTTTGTTTTTGAATGAGTATGTGAAGATACCTACTTCTCGGTGCTGAATCTGCAACTCAGAAGGTGTCGATGGTCTGAGTTCAGAACTGAGGACGAACAGGGAGAAAGAAGGGAAGACCAGAATAGCATAAAGGTAGAACCTTTATTATAATCACGTATAACAATGGTTACACAATCACGTAATGCGAATACCAACCCTCACGTCAAGAACACTATCTTGACATAACTCACACGTAACTTGAGTTCTGAACTCAAGTTACTTACAACGAAATCAGCAGCAAAACACTCTCTGAATTGACTCTATAATCTCGCTATCTCTCTCTCTGATTTTCTCTAAATTTACCCTTACTATTGTACTCGCAAATTATATTGTATTTCTTATTTTCTCTTTGCGTAAATCCACCCCCTATGACCTAGACTTCCTTCCCCTTATATAGATACAGAGACCGTGTGAGAGTTTATCATTCAAGATTTTATCTTTAACAGCTAGATAAAATCTTGTTAAATATTCTATCTTCTTCTCTGTTCGTCAGTTCAAGACTGACGAGCTCACTTCAGGCTAGTCTTAAAACGGGTTTCAGTATTGAACTGAGTTTACCGATCAAAATAACATCAACAATTTCCCCCTTTTTGATGCGGCAAACTCGGTAAGTCTTGAACTTCTTGAACTGATGAATGTTCCCCCTGAATCGTTGTATACATTCAAGACTAATTGGTAAACTCTGTAAGTCTTGAACTGATGAATGTTCCCCCTGAGTTATAGAGTGCGTTCAAGACCACTTTCCCCCTTTTGCCAAATCAAAAAGGAATTAATTCATAAACCTTATGGATTGGGGGTAGTGATGCGTCATGGTCAGATCACTGGGAAGGAGATGATAATTCTGAAGGAGGTGAAGTGCCTTCTTGACGAGTCCGGTAGGGCCGACTTGACTTTGGTACCCAGACTTGTTTGATCTCAGTTGTTGACTCAGACTTAAAGTGATTGATAGGAACCCACCTTTTAGTGTGCGATCTTTTGATTTCGAATGAGTTCTGCCTTAATGTTTTTTCACGCAATTGTTTTTTCAACAATTTGGGACACCATCTAACCTTGTCTCCTAGCTGATGGCAATATCGGCATGAGTGTAATCTTGGCTGATGTCTCGCAGTTACAGTCTGTAACTTCTCAGTCGTAGACTGAGAGAATGTCTCAGACTTATATCTGTTGGGCAAAACAGTGGTTAAACTATCTTGCTAACTATGGGCAGTGAACCCAATCATTGTAGTACAACAAGGTCGTATCCACAGGGACTTCGTAACTGTCTAGCTAATTATAAGCTTAGTAAATGTGCAAGAGGATATATACAAAAGTGCATAAATGTAAACTGGGGTTTTTGGGATTTTAGTTGATAGATGGAAAATAAAGGAAAGCAGTAAAACTAGACTAACTAATCTAGGATAGGTGTAGCTCGGGATGGATATTTGCACCCGTCCTCCCTTTACTACCAATGGTCAATTCTCGAACTCATGGCTAAACAACGGGAACGCTAAACTAACTAATATCCTAATCAAGGTCTACTAATCCTAACCAACAGAATGGAACCTGGTGGATCTTCCAAGTACCTAGTCAATTGATGGCATTAAGCACAAATTCCCCTAAGTTGCAGTGTAGTCTAATCTCGAAATCCTCGATATTAGAATGCACTGATTCAGTCCTCACGGTCTAGATTTCTATCTCAGAATCACATGTTGACAGAAATCCACAATAATGCTCAACTAATCGGTAGGCCAAACCAACCAGTTTAACACATAGTGCTAATTAATCAGCAACCTAGAATCTATCTCAGAATCTCATTTCAACAAATTCAAGGCAAACCAACCAATTTCACACAAAGATAACAAATTGGGCAAAACCCTCAACAAATCCCCAAATCATGGGTGACAAGTTCAAGAGCCACAAACACACAATCGTTATCGGTATTCAGCACACGAACTGAAATAAAACCATAAACGAGTTCAAGAATCTACAACGGAGTTTAGGGATTTTGGGGCAAAATCCCCAAATCCCAAGCTACAAGGAGACTACTCAAGCATTGAAGCTACAAAGGAGAGAAAGGAGGAAGAAATAGCCATTAATGGAGGTGGTTGAGCTCTTGAATGAGGTGAGATCCTCTCCTCTTCCTTCTCTTCTCTTCTCCTCTCTTTTTCTCTTCTTCTGTCGCCTCTACCGTCGCCTGGAGTCCAGGTCTCGACTCCCCCTCTTTCTCTCTTTTCTGCTTTTAAAATCTGATTTCTGGGCAAATTTTACGACCGACCGGACTTGCGACCGGACTTGCAAGGTCGGTCGATTCCAGTAGCTTGCAAAAACGCAAATCTGGGCAAAATTTCGACCCGACCGGACTTGCGACCGGACTTGCAAGGTCGGTCGGAGTCAGTATAACTTCAAAACGCTGTATCTTCTTCGTTTTAACTCCGATTTTGGATCCGTTTGCGCCCACGCGTTCCTCTCTTCGTCTACTTTACTCCTAGCTATGTTACTCCTCCTGTTTAAACAATAAATGTGTGAAACACCAATGAAACACAAAACTAGAGGAAAACAAGCTAGAGTGGAGAAATGAGCATGAAAAGTGTTGATTAAACATATGAAATACACCCCTAAAACATGCTCATTTGGACACTCATCACACCCCCACACTTACCTTTTTGCTTGTCCTCAAGCAAAACCAAGCACCCATGCAAGTAAGGAATGCTCAAGACTAACAAACACTAACATGAATTGTAGGATAAAAGAAGAAGCAAAAAGTGATTAAAACCTTTGAGGAGTGTGAACCATCTCTTAGTGGTGGCATGGGTGTGCTTAGGGCAAAATAAAATCTAGAGTTTCGGGGTATGATCCGAAGTGCTTCAAAGTTCTAAAGATTAGGTGACTTGGAGAGCTTTTACCATGTCCAACTTCTCTCAAGAATGGGCATTGAGAAGAAAACAAAAGGAAAAATAGATTTATGCATTTGTTTCACTTTTGCATAAGAGAGAGAAGATAAAATTTTGGCATCATGCCTTTGCATTTAAGAACACTCAACTCTCATTGTTGGTTAACAATGGCGTCTCACAAGTCCCTTGATGGATTTTCACAAAGAAGCACCCCTTAGCAATCCCTAAGAAAGAAGACAGAAGGAACCCCAAAGCAATAAAAATCCAACCATACAAGATCACTTGGCCACACCGCATGTAAAATGCTCCTCAAAAGCAATCAAAATGAAAAATTTAAGCATTTATCCCACAATTCATAACAGTATTTGTTCTTAATGAGAACAACTCACAACACAAGGGTCCAAGTTTTTTATTTTGGACAATCGCAAGATAAGCATGAAGTATTAAGCATTTAAGCACACAATTCACCGAAAAGGTCACTCCCCCACACTTAAATTGAACAATGTCCCCATTGTTCACCAATCAAAACCGGGGAAGGTTCCAGAAGACCTTTGCGGGAAGCAGACAAAAGGAAAATCACACGGGACACAAACAAACAGTATAGCACAGAAGCGATCCCCAGATTTGCAGATTCAAAATTAGAGAAGAGAGAACGAAAACTAAAAGGAACTAGTACTCCCCTGAGATTGCTATTGCTATCAGTTTGTAGAACTCCCCCACACTTGAGCTTCAGCCTCAAGTAGCGTAGCTTAGTTGCGGTGTGGAATTGAAAATTCACCTGCATAAAACACTAGAAGCAACCAAACTACAACTGGAGTTAAGGGTTAGCAAAAACAAAACCAAAGAGAGAACGAAAACAAAAACAGGAAATAAAAATAGTGGAGTCGTTGTGGGCAAATATTAAAGGAAGTGAAACGAGTACTCCCCGATAAGATGTGGATGGAAGATAGGGTGCCCGCACAATTGCTAGTGGGAGGGGTCGTTGAGGTGCTACCTTCAATCGTTGGAGATGAAGGTCCTCTTGGAAAATTTCGCCAGAGGTTCCTTTGTAAGTGTTCCTAATTCCATCCCTTTTTCAGAGGGGCTTACCTGTTTCCAAAATATTACAACACAGACGCCACCAATTGGGCGTAAAAGGGCAAGTCCAAAGAATGCCAAAATAGCCCATTATTGAAAACAATGCAAAATCGAAACTAACAGAATTTAAAAGACAGGACACGAAATGAAATCCGGGTTGCCTCCCGGTAAGCGGCCCTTCTTTAAGGTCTTTGGCTAGACCATACCACCGTGAAGTCATCCGGGATCGAATATGAACGTTGAAGTCGGCTTCAACGGGTGGGTTGGGCGGGCATCATCTAGCAATGAAGAACGACCCGGATCAAAAGGAAATGTGGCCTCAACACTTAGGATGTGAAAGTGTAAACTCCACCGACGTTCATCAGGTGGAAGTGTTGAGGTGGTGATCCTTGGTACGAGGATCAAACTGTGGTGGAGCCTCTCTTCAAATTCAAGGATGTAAACATCCTTATCTTCAGTGAGCGGTGCAGGGAGAACTCCGGAGCGGACTTTGTCTTCAATCTTTGGTCCGGATCAAATGGGAAGGTGGCCTCCACACTTAGCGGGTGTACGTTGAGCTTCCCCCAACTTCATTAGTGCACGGGTGGGGGCCTTGATCCTTCAAGTGAAGATCAAAGTTTGATGGCTCCTCCTCCTCCTCAAATTCGAGGATGTAAATGTCCTCAACTTCTTGGTGAGGCTCATGGGAAGAGCCTTGATGAAAATCAACTTCAGAGGGAGGGGCTCCTTGAAGTTGATTATAGCACTCTCCTCTGATGGCTCGGAGGGAGGCGGCATCTCCTCCTCCTCAAGGTTGAGGATGTGTCCATCCTCATCTTCTGGGTGGAGCACAGAGAAGGAGGGGAAATAACGGTAGTTGACTTCAGAGGGAGGAGACTCCATGAAGTCAAGGTGGAAGCGGTCCTCTGATGGCTTGTCTTCGAACTCAGGCAGATGGTTGAATGACGTTTGCTCAGGTTCGAACGGGGGAGGTGATAGAGAGCAACTCAAGTCCTCAGTAAGGTGATCCACTTTATGAACCATTTCGCTCTCCGGTTGCTGCGATGCAAGGTTTAGTAGACCTTCCATCATCGCGTTCATCTCTACTAATTTGGCATAGAGCTTCAGTTGGTTCATGTCGAGGTCTTTTTCCTTAGTCCGCTGCTCCACTTCATGGACCATTTCACTCTCTGGTTGTTGCTCCCTTCGAGCTAGTGTAATGAGCTGGTTCATGTCGATGGTGTTCATTCTAGCACTAAGATCCTCCAGAGTGGGTGAATCTACCCTTGCCGTGATCTCAGAACAATAAGCACTCTTCTGGTCTCCTCCACTCTCTTGGCACCTGATCCATCGACTGATGTCTTGTTCAGTGGGGTTTGGATTGACAGATAAGAACCGGTTCTCCATGAGAGTCTCCGATCTTGAGATTAGATCCTCACAAGGAGGGCACATATGAAAGGATCCACACCCTTGACAATCAATGTATTGGTCGTAGGTTGCTCCAGAGGTGTAGCCGTAACAATCTTCTGCTTGATCATCAAGACCATCCATCAGAGATAGGTTCCTAAAAAAAAAGTAACACAAATTTATACACAAAAGGGGAAATAAAGGAAATGAAAAATATGCACAGAAACTAAACAGATAATAAACAGATAGTTGGACCGAAGTCCCCGGCAACGGCGCCAAAAACTTGTTGGGCAAAACAGTGGTTAAACTATCTTGCTAACTATGGGCAGTGAACCCAATCATTGTAGTACAACAAGGTCGTATCCACAGGGACTTCGTAACTGTCTAGCTAATTATAAGCTTAGTAAATGTGCAAGAGGATATATACAAAAGTGCATAAATGTAAACTGGGGTTATTGAGATTTTAGTTGATAGATGGAAAATAAAGGAAAGTAGTAAAACTAGACTAACTAATCTAGGATAGGTGTAGCTCGGGATGGATATTTGCACCCGTCCTCCCTTTACTACCAATGGTCAATTCTCGAACTCATGGCTAAACAACGGGAACGCTAAACTAACTAATATCCTAATCAAGGTCTACTAATCCTAACCAACAGAATGGAACCTGTTGGATCTTCCAAGTACCTAGTCAATTGATGGCATTAAGCACAAATTCCCCTTAAGTTGCAGTGTAGTCTAATCTCGAAATCCTCGATATTAGAATGCACTGATTCAGTCCTCACGGTCTAGATTTCTATCTCAGAATCACATGTTGACAGAAATCCACAATAATGCTCAACTAATCGGTAGGCCAAACCAACCAGTTTAACACATAGTGCTAATTAATCAACAACATAGAATCTATCTCAGAATCTCATTTCAACAAATTCAAGGCAAACCAACCAATTTCACACAAAGATAACAAATTGGGCAAAACCCTCAACAAATCCCCAAATCATGGGTGACAAGTTCAAGAGCCACAAACACACAATCGTTATCGGTATTCAGCACACGAACTGAAATAAAACCATAAACGAGTTCAAGAATCTACAACGGAGTTTAGGGATTTTGGGGCAAAATCCCCAAATCCCAAGCTACAAGGAGACTACTCAAGCATTGAAGCTACAAATGGAGAAAGGAGGAGAAATAGCCATTAATGGAGGTGGTTGAGCTCTTGAATGAGGTGAGATCCTCTCCTCTTCCTTCTCTTCTCTTCTCCTCTCTTTTTCTCTTCTTCTGTCGCCTCTACCGTCGCCTGGAGTCCAGGTCTCGAACTCCCCCTCTTTTCTCTCTTTTTCTGCTTTTAAAATCTGATTTCTGGGCAAATTTTACGACCGACCGGACTTGCGACCGGACTTGCAAGGTCGGTCGATTCCAGTAGCTTGCAAAAACGCAAATCTGGGCAAAATTTCGACCCGACCGGACTTGCGACCGGACTTGCAAGGTCGGTCGGAGTCAGTATAACTTCAAAACGCTGTATCTTCTTCGTTTTAACTCCGATTTTGGATCCGTTTGCGCCCACGCGTTCCTCTCTTCGTCTACTTTACTCCTAGCTATGTTACTCCTCCTGTTTAAACAATAAATGTGTGAAACACCAATGAAATACAAAATAGAGGAAAACAAGCTAGAGTGGAGAAATGAGCATGAAAAGTGTTGATTAAACATATGAAATACACCCCTAAAACATGCTCATTTGGACACTCATCAATATCCCAAACCGCATTTGTCTGAGTTATTATTCCGCATCATTTGCTTCAAATTCGCCTTCCCGGTATACCAAGTTGGATTAGCAGGAGTCTGAAGTTCTAACTTTCGATTTGCCTTGACTACCATGTCTGAGAGAGTTTCGCATTCTCTTTTTAGCGATTTGTTGCTATCCAAAAGAGAATTTATCTCTTCCTGTGCCCAACAAGGAAGAGTAAGAATCCTAGTTTCCAAAGGACTAACAAAGTTAATCCTTGGCTTATCTAGACTCTCAATGACACGATTTTTGCTTTCAGTCGAAGACTGACTCAGACTTTTCACCTTAGCCCTGAGTTCTTTAATCTTAGTATCATACTGATTCTTCAAGGATTTTATCTCAGAGAGTGCAGAGGTTAGCTGAATAAATATCTCTTCTTTCTCGAGAGTATCCTTCCAGATTTCCTTCTCATTTATGTTATACTCAGTATTGATGTCATCATCTTCGTGAGCAATTGCCGTCAAACACATCTGCGCGCACTCCCCAGGTTCTGAGTCTGTATCTGAGATATCCTGTCCCCATGCAGCTGCAGCTGTATCTGTGTGTTTCTTAATCTTCTTCTGAGAATTTTCCTTCTGCTGGAGAGGACAATCCTTGACAACATGACCAGGCTTGTTACACCTAAAACATGTGTTTTGTCCCTTCGTTGACTTACTCTGTTGGCTTGACCTTTGTTTTTCATAATCTTAGTGATTTCCTCATCTACGTCACAATCCTCATCTTCTGATATTGTTGTAGTATCACGTGCGTTTAGAGCCAGATCCTTAGTTTGAGTAACAATGTTACCTCTCATCTTACCTTCGTACACCGTCAGTTCTGATCCCAGCTCTTCGAAAGACAACTTGGATAAATCCTTTGTGGACTCCAAAAGTGTGGTAAAATTTAGCCAGTCTTTACCAAGGCTATCTAGAAATCTTTCGTTCACCACATCATTGTCAAGACCTACCCCGACAGTTTTGAGCTCACACAAAATCTTGTCAAATCTCTCAAGTGTTTCAGATATAGTCTCACAGTCTGACATCTTGAAGTTATCAAGCTGTCTCTTGAGCTGTTTGCCCTTAGCCTTTTTAACCGAATCTGTTCCAGCATATGCGGTTTTGAGAAATTCCCAAACCTCCTTAGCAGTGCGCAAGCCCAAGACTCTCTGTTGGTCTGAATCTGATAATGATGACATGATAACCCTTCGAGCTTGTCTGTTCTTGCTTATCAACTTATTATCGCTCTCACTCCAACTGGATCTTGGTTTTTCTTTGGTGATGCCATCCTTCTCAATTGTCGGCTTCAGGTCACCTTCAGTCACTACGTCCCATAACTGCAGATCAATAGAGATTAATTGATCCTCCATCTGTTCGCACCAACTGGTGTAGTTGAACTTTGTCAGCTTTGGAGGCTTAACATAGTAGGAATTCATCACGATCAACCCTGAAGAAGTTTCTTCTGCGTCTAGGGTTACCTTGCTCTGATACCAATTGAAGATACCTACTTGTCGGTGCTGAGTCTGCAACTCAGAAGGTGTCGATGGTCTGAGTTCAGAACTGAGGACGAACAGGGAGAAAGAAGGGAAGACCAAAATAGCATAAAGGTAGAACCTTTATTATAATCACGTATAACAATGGTTACACAATCACGTAATGCGAATACCAACCCTCACGTCAAGAACACTATCTTGACATAACTCACACGTAACTTGAGTTCTGAACTCAAGTTACTTACAACGAAATCAGCAGCAAAACTCTCTCTGAATTGACTCTATAATCTCGCTATCTCTCTCTGATTTTCTCTAAATTTACCCTTACTATTGTACTCGCAAATTATATTGTATTTCTTATTTTCTCTTTGCGTAAATCCACCCCCTATGACCTAGACTTCCTTCCCCTTATATAGATACAGAGACCGTGTGAGAGTTTATCATTCAAGATTTTATCTTTAACAGCTAGATAAAATCTTGTTAAATATTCTATCTTCTTCTCTGTTCGTCAGTTCAAGACTGACGAGCTTCACTTCAGGCTAGTCTTAAAACGGGCTTCAGTATTGAACTGAGTTTGCCGATCAAAATAACATCAACAGTATGTTGTCTTAAAATTTTAACTGAAGTGATGTTGCAAATCACCCATCGTTCGTACACTTCTCTTTTGTATATTTAGCTGTTAGCTAGTTTTTTGAATTAAGATTTCTTTCTAAAATGAATTTAAAAAAATACATATTCTTTTAGCACTTAAGGGAACAACTACCTATTGGAAAATGTAAACAAATGAAGAGTTCAATCATCGTACATCTGATAAACGGATCAAATTATTAACTAATTAACTATAACTAAATAAATGATAAGACCCTTAATTGGGTCCTGTGCCGTAACCCAACTGCACTGTCCCCAAGCCGGCCTTGTGGGTTCCAAAAGTTGTCTCAATCACAGCTTCTTTCTGTTCAACTGGGACAGAGTTTTTAGCCTCATTTTCTTCATCTTCCCACCCCAAAGACTTCAGAAGAGTGAGATAGGCAGGATCGTGCATATCTTGCTCAGTTATGTCCCCATCACCTTCCTCAAATGAAGGCAGAGCAGTTGAATCATGCTCTTCATTAAACAATGTCTTTGAAGCATCATCAATCTCAGCAAGCTGTTGTTCGAGAACCTTACCTTTCTTCAGCTCTTCTTCAGCTTCATCTACTTTTCCTTCTTTTCTCAAGGCAAGAGCCTTCTTCTTTAATGCTAGAAGCTCCCTCAGAATCGTCAATCTACTCTTAGAAATCTCAGCATGCTGCTGTTCGAGTACCTTACCTTTCTTCAGCTCTTCTTCAGCTTCATCTACTTTTCCTTCTTTTCTCAAGGCAATAGCCTTCTTCTTAAGTGCTAGAAGCTCGCTCAGAATCGTCAATCTACTCTTAGAAATCTCAGCATGCTGCTGTTCGAGAACCTTACCTTTCTTCAGCTCTTCTTCACTTCATCTACTTTTCCTTCTTTTCTCAAGGCAAGAGCCTTCTTCTTTAGTGCTAGAAGCTCCCTCAGAATCGTCAATCTACTCTTAGAAGCTGGTTTTGATGCAAGACTAGTCCTTTTTCTTGCACTTCCAGCTTCAACTCCACCCACATCAAATGTTATCAGGGTGCCTAGTTCTGAGAAAATCTCACCAGAATCAGCATGCTCGAGATCCTTCTCAAGAATCAGCTTTGCCTTTTTCAGCAGTGACATTGCGGTAGAGACATTACCAGACTTTTTTTGGTTCACGGCTTGCTTCTTCAAATCCAGAATTTCCCGTTGAAGTGCTTCTCTATTAATTGAAACTGGTTGGGGGATGATAATGTCCTCATGATTATGCTCTTCCGTCCATCCTATTGAATGCAAGGCGGGGAGTATGAGAGTTCAACCTTCATTATTCCCACAATCTAATTTGCCAATCAAAATAAGCTGCAGATTTTGTTTTGCTAACCGAGTAGACAGTGGCGGAGACAGGGTGTTCTGGAGGGAGCAGAACACCCCCTAACTTTGTTAAATTACAAAAAATTATAGTGTAAAATTTTTTTTTTAGAAAAATTTAATAAAAGACCCCCTAATTTTTTATAATTTTGTCTTTGCCCCCCTCAACTTCTATTTCTGGCTACGCCCCTGCGAGTAGAATACATTGTTTGGATCACATAAATTAATGCAAACTGAACAAAATATCTATCATGAACCAAACACAAAACATATGGTCGAAATAGTCCAATCATCATAAATGTCACAGAGAAAGGACGAAGCATGGCCATTAAGGTACCTCTATAAGGCTCCTCAAGAGACTCAACCTACAGAAAAGAAAGGATTTTATATGTTTCTCATCCATCCCATCTCAGTACCATTGCATCGAATCGGTTATGCAAAGACTAACATTTTCATTCACACAGCTCAATTCTTAATACAATTATACATATTCACTAATTCAGGTTTTAACTGCAGGGTACACAAAATATCAACATTTTCTTAACAGCACCAAGAGCATAGTGAAGGAAGGCTAATTAAAATATAGGTTCATATAATTCAGACAAAGCTAATTTCACCCAGTATATATACAAGGGTAAGATTGCAGTAAAATGCACCCACAACACACCATACTAATAATGAAACAAAAGATGTACCTCCTTTTACAGCTTTGTTTCTGTGACCATATCGCATCTCATAACGTGCCGCCCCTTCCTGCTTCTTACAAGGCTCACAAATAAGGATAATCACCTTGTCCCCTTAAAACCATCCTTTGCTGGCTGCAGTTGTTGCAAAACAACCCTCCACATCGTCGACAGAGATGCTGAATGAAGTAAGAAAACAAAATTGGATCACCACATGATTACACAAACAACGAAGAACCCCTAAAGATAAAAATCACAACCGCTTCGTCATAGTTCACAAAAGAATATAGCTAAAGCTACAAATCTAGATAGAAGGAAAAGCACCTTGCAATTGATGAAGGTAAACTGAGACGAACAACCCTGGCAATGGTAAGCATCGACCACCCAGTTGCTCCCTCGAAGCGAGGGTTTAGCCGGCAAACCTATCTTCTCCAACATTAATTTGTTGCTGGAAATTTGACCGAGAAAGATCACTTTGTCCGTGTTGGAAGATAAAGAGATGTTGTCGTTCATTGAGGAGAAGGAACAGAGATAAAAGAGAGGAATAAGAAAGGCAGTGGCGTTTTATTTTAGTATATGGAAAATTACATCCACATACATAGCGTTCTGTGAAATTACACACTTCATCCATGAAGTTTCAAAAATTACTTTACCCACTCATTTGGTTTACTCTATTTTACATCCGATAACTTTTTTAATATTTGATCAACTTAAAAGTTGTTTAAATGTTGTCCAAAATTAATGAAATATTACATGAACAATGCAAAGGTGTTATATTTTGGTCTAACATGAAATCCAATATTTTTGAAGCTCATATGTGATCCGTGGGACTCAATGAAACATGTGACATGTCAATGTGTTTTCATTGGGTCCCACTGTCATATAGTATAAGCTTTAGAAACTTTGGATTTTACATTGGACAAAAATATAACACCTTAGCATCATCCATGTAAAGTTTTATCAATTTTGGACAACATTTAAGCATTATTTAAGTTGATCAAATATTAGAAAAGTTGTCGGATATAAACTAAAGTAAACCACATAGGTGGGCAAAGTAATTTTTGAAACCTCGTGTGTGGGGTGTATAATTTCACCAAACATCATAGGTGGGATGCAATTTTCCCTTTATTATAAGACTTAGGGTGCGTTCACTTCGGGGTAATCAGCAAAGGAAAACGTAATGATTCCCTTTGTGGTTGTTTGTTTTGTATTTTTATTGATTCTGTTTCCCCCACTTCCAGTTGTGAAAACCCCCATATCCCTCCTTGGTGATTCCCCCAAAATCCTAGAGATCAAGAATTCCCTTTCCTCCCTCTTCCCTATCTTCATCTTTTACATAAAAAAATATTAATATATATGGTATATAATCTATATAAATACTAATATATGATATATAATTTTATAAATATTAATATACAATTTATATCTAATAGAAATAGAAATATAAATATAAATATATTTTAGGGAAAATTACATCGCACACCCATGACGTTTGGCAAAATTACACAGTCCACCCACGAGGTTTCAAAAATTACTTTGCCCACCCATGTGGTTTCCACAATTTTACATCCAGCAACTTTTCTAATATTTGATCAACTTAAAAGATGGTTAAATGATATCCAAATTTGATGAAACTTTACATGGACGATGCTAAGGTGTTATATTTTTGTTCAATGACAAATCCAAAGTTTTTTAAGGTCATATATGACCTGTGGCACCCAATGAAACATGAGACACGTTCATCAGGTCCACGGATCATATATGAGCTTAAAAAACATTAGATTTCATGTTTTACCAAAATATAACACTTTAATATTGTCCATGTAAAGTTTCATCAAATTTGGATATCATTTAACCATCTTTTAAGTTGATCAAATATTAGAAAAGTTGCTGGATGTAAAATTGTGGAAACCACATAGGTGGGCAAAGTAATTTTTGAAACCTTGTGGGTGGGCTGTGTAATTGCGCCAAACGTCATGGGTGGGTGATGTAATCTTTCCTATATTTTATTTATAATTTATATAAATATAAATATAATATGTATTATATAAATATAAATATAAATATAAATATAAATATAAATATAAAAATGGATATGGATATGAATATGAATATGAATATAATATATATTATATAAATATTTAATATATGTCATTTATAATTTAAAATAAATATTAATGTATAATTTATAATAATATTAATATAAATTATTATAATTGAAAAATGAACAAATACTATATATAATATATATAAATATTATTTATAATTTAACTATAATAAAATAATAATATATATTATTAATAAATTTAAATAAAGATTAATATATATATAATATTCATTTATACATATTAGTTATAATTTAAATAAATATGAACAACCATGATATATAATATATATTAATATTAATAAATACTATTTTATACTTTAAATGTCGTAAAGATAAAAAATATTTATATATATTGTTTATAAAGTTGAATATATATATATATATATATATATTTATAATATATGAAAGATATTTGTATATATTATTTTAAATTTAATTAAATATTTTTAAATAATATTTAATAATTATATTACTAAAAAGTAAAAAATATTAGGAAAAATTACATCCCCCACCCATGACGTTTGGTGAAATTACACACCCCACCCACGAGGTTTCAAAAATTACTTTGCCCACCCATGTGGCTTCCGCTATTTTACATCCAACAACTTTTCTAATATTTGATCAACTTAAAAGATGGTTAAATGTTGTCCAAAATTGATGAAACTTTACATGGACGATGCTAAGGTGTTATATTTTGGTCTAGCATGAAATCCAAAGTTTTTTTAAGCTCATATGTGATCTGTGGGACCTAATGAAACATGTGACATGTGAACATATTTTTAATGGGTCCCACAGGTCATATACGACCTTAAACAACTTTGGATTTGACATTAGACAAAAATATAACACCTTAGTATCATTCATGTAAAGTTTTATCAATTTTGGACAACATTTAATCCTTGTTTAAGTTGATCAAATATTTAAAAAGTTGCTAAATGTAAAATAGAG
Source organism: Limonium bicolor (assembly GCA_023374045.1). NCBI lineage: Eukaryota > Viridiplantae > Streptophyta > Magnoliopsida > Caryophyllales > Plumbaginaceae > Limonium > Limonium bicolor. The sequence continues at coordinate 43,755,540 of CM041776.1, read as the reverse complement.
AAAACTACATGGGTGGGCAAAGTAATTTTTGAAACCTCGTGGGTGGGGTGTGTAATTTCGTCAAACGTCATGGGTGGGGATGTAATTTTGCCAAAATATTAATATATAGTTATATATAATTTATATGAATATTTATTTATATTATTTACAATTTAAATAAATATTATTATAATATATATATTAATAAATATTATTTATAACTTAAATACTATAAAAGTAAAATATTAATATATTATATATAGACAAATTTCAAAAAATTGTTATATGTTAGACATAAAAATCTTAATATATATTGTATATATAATCTATATAAATTTTAATATATATCATTTGTAATTTAAAAACTATTTATATATGCTATATAATTTATATAAATATTAGTATATGTCACATAAAAAATAGATAAATATTAATATATATTATTCATAATGTAATTAAGTATTAACACTTTTTTGTTTGCAACCAAACAACAACAAAGACAATCATTGAGAATTTTATTCCGTTTTCATGTTAGAATCAAACAGACTTCTTGATTCGGAGGAATCCCTTTCCTTCCATTCTCTTTCCTCATTGCATTCTGTTTTCTAAATCGAAGTGAACGTACCCTTAATAGATAAAACTAACAGAGAAATACGAGGGAAAAAGAATTTTAACTAAAGAGATGGAAGGGAATGGATTCACTCTTAATATCCTGGCCTTTCTCTAACAAATAATAATTGCAAAGCAAAAGTTACGACAATGATCTTTTTTATCTTCCTATATTTTAGTTATTAATTACTATCATATATAATGTGTACATTTATTTAAATTTACCTATATTTTATTTTTTTACACTATTTTCTAAACTACCAAATATTATTGAACTAAATCTATAGATTTTACAATTTATATTTATTAATTGTGAATTATTCTTTCTAAACTTAATTTAGTTGTCGTGATTTTTAAATTCTCTCCATGTTTGATAATATATATTTATTTAAAAAAATATGTTCGTTATTTTTGCATCTTTCCTATATTTTGTATAATTATAATTTATTAAATACCAAAATATGAAAAAAAAAATATTTTGTTGAAATTTAGCTATTCATAAAGAGGATAATGATTTTTGTACTAGTCTCATGTATTTTTTATATTTTACCTAAACATTCTTTAAAAAATACCCAACAATGAAGAATAAAACACCATAATCTAATCCATGGAATACTATATTCCATGTAAAATTATTTCAATTTATTAAATTGTATATTCCAAAATAAAGAAGTTTGTTAGGATCTATCTAATTTTCTTTTATCCAACATTTTTTTATTTCATCTTTGGTATTTTACACCATTAATATTTATTAATTGTATAATTCAGTCCAAGAATTTTATTTTTACATTAACTCGAGTTGTTACGACTTTTTTGTAACTTCTATATTTTATTTTTTAAATACATATTTACTTTAAAGAAGCTATTTTTTCCTTTTTTTAAAATGTTTCTATATTTTGTATAACAATAATTTATTAGAACTAGAATTGAAAAATATTTTGTTGAAATTACCTATCCAAGTGTAATTTATACATAACTACATATTGATTTGGTGCTAAGTATTTCATTAGGGGATTCATGATGTTTAGTTATATTGTTGTCGATATATATATCATGTACGCTAGACAAGAGTACCAATGTCTTTAAAGATAGTACGGTTAACAACACCGTTTCTAGTTGATACACAGGTACATAATGATTACGTGTTAGGTGTTTCATTCAGGTATTCGTGGTGTTTGACTATGTTCATAATGGTGTTTATACATAGGTACAAATTGAACAGGTGGTAGGTGTTTCATTAGGGGATTCATGGTGTTTGGTTATAGTGTTGTCATTGTATTATATATTGTGTGCTATAAAAGAATACCAATGTCTTTACGAATAAAATTGATACCAAAACCGTGTAAGTTCATACAGAGGTATAAAATTAACAAGTATTGGGTGTTTCGTTGTAATATTGTTAGTGTTTGGTTATAATGATGAAGGTATATTATATCATATATGCTAAAATAAAATAGCAATCTCATTATGAATGTAATTGTTACCAATACCGTGTTTGATTTATACACAGGTACAAGTTAAACAGGTGTTAGGTTTTTCGTTTCGGAATTTGTGGTGTTTAACTATGTTCATGATGGTGTTTATACACAGGTACATATTGAACAGGTGCTAGGTGTTTCATGAGAGAATTCATGGTGTTTGATTATGTTAATGCTGTTTTGATCGGCAAACTCAGATCAGAACTGAAGCCCATGCTAAGACTAGTTCAAAACGAAGTTTGTCAGTCTTGAACTAACAAGTATAGAATAAGTAAAATAACAAATAAGATTTTACACAACTATAAAAGATAAAATCTTATTTGATAGATTCTCATACGATCTCGGTATCTATATAAACAGAAGTTAGTCTAGGTTAAACGTATGCTTTAAGAGTGAAAAAAATTGGAAAGTCAAATACGGCTGAGAGAACTAGGGTTTGGGAAATCGGTGGAAAGAGTCTTATATCGATGTTGTAACGTCCAAAGCTGTTTAAGGGAAATCATAGAGTTGAGCGTAATCTCGTGAGTTGAGAGTTTCATGTTCTCTCAACGAGTTTTAAGTTAAGAATATTCATGTAATTGTAGTGGGTGTAAATTCACTACGTGCTCTTTATGTATCAAGTGTGATACGTCATATTAAATAACAGATTGATTTTATTTTATCTTTCGTCATTATTGCTCGTCTGGTTTATCAGTTCAATACTCACACACAGTAGGATTTTTCAATTGGTATCAGAGCAAGGTTACCCTTAATCTCGAGAAAACTTTCTTAGGGTAGATCGCGATGAATTCATACTGTGTCAAACCACCAAAGTTGACGAAATTCAACTACACCAGTTGGTGTGAGCAGATGGAGGATCAATTGATCTCTATTGATCTTCAACTATGGGATGTGGTGACTGAAAGTGATCTCAAGCCAAAAATTGAGGAGGAAGGAGTCACCAAAGAAAAGCCAAGGTCTAGCTGGAGTGAGAACGACAACAAATTGATAAGCAAGAATCGGCAAGCTCGAAGGATTATAATGTCTTCGTTGTCAGACTCAGACCAACAAAAGGTTTTAGGGTTGTGCACCGCAAAGGAGGTTTGGGAATTTCTTAAAACTGCTTACGCGGGAACATATTCTGTCAAGAAAGCGAAGGGAAAGCAACTCAAAAGGCAGCTTGATAATTTCAAGATGACGGAAGAAGAGACTATTTTGGAAACCCTCGAAAGATTTGATAAGGTTTTATGTGAGCTCAAGACTGTCGGAGTAACTCTTGACAATGCTCAAGTTAATGAAAGGTTTCTGGATAGGCTGAGCAAAGACTGGTTGAATTTCACTACACTTTTGGAGTCAACTAAGGATTTGTCAAAATTATCCTTTGAAGAACTGGGATCTGAACTGACGGTGTACGAAAGTAAGATGAAAGGGGGGCCGGTGAGTTTAAGTGCTAATAAGGATTTAGCATTAAAGGCAAAGAAAACTTCAAGTGATAAAGAAGATGATGAAACAAATGAGGATGAAGAGATTACCATGATAGCTAACGGGATTAGGAAAAATCTTTGGTGGAAGAAGAGGCTCTGGGTCTAGATCTGATAGGTTTAAAACAAAGAAGGAGCAAATCATATGCTTCCGATGTAATAAGCGTGGACATGTAGTCAAGGACTGCATGCTAAAGCCAAAGGATAATTTTCGTGACAAGGTTAAGAAATTTACAGAGGCAGCAACAGCATGGGACAAAAGGAATCAGACGCAGACTCAGAAACAGAAGAGACAGCGCAGTATGCATGACTACTGTGATTGAAAATGATGAGAGCATTAGCGTGACATCAGACAGGAACTTCTACATGATGGCAAGTGACAGATGGCAAGAAGTTCTGGAAGCAGACGAGGTAAGTCCTGAATAGAAGATGCTTTTAGTTCTTTATCTAAGAAAGAAATTTTCAATTTGTTAACTTCTGCTGTTACAAAGATTAAATTGCTTGAGTCAAATTGTCTAAGATAGATGTTTCCGTAGAGTTAGTTACTGAGTCCCAAACTAAAGAAAACTCCCTTATTAAGTTTGTAAAACCCTTAAAAGAAAGGATTGAATGTTTGCCCGCTTGGGATCAAACTGAGTTCAAAACACTTCAAGAAAGACATGAGAACTTAAAAAGGAAAAATTAAGTCTTAGAGGATGTCCTATCAAAGGTTATCAGAGAAAAAGAAATAGCGAAGCAACAAAATCCAGTTTGGTACACTGGAAAGGCAGATTTGACATAGATGTTGACTGGGAAGAAAAAAATTACAACACCAATCTATACACCAATGTGGAAAACATTAAATGCTAAATATACCAAATTAGAATATTTCTGTCAATACTATCATAAACATGGTCACAGTATAGGTTTTTGCAGAAGTTTATATTACAGAAAAACATTTCATGTTGTTGAAAATGTTTCTCAGTTCAAAACACATAAAAACAGAAATCATCCTCCCAATACTCGAAGAACAGGGCCTAAGCAAGTTTGGGTACCTAAAGTTAATAAGTGATTGAATTTTTCTAGGCGTTAGCAACCACACTATATGAGAACTGGTGGCTAATGGATAATGGTTGCTCAAGACACATGAGTGGAGATAAGAAAAAGTTCAATACCTTGATTGAACATCGAGGAGGAAGAGTAACTTTTGGGAACAATGGCAAAGGCGGAATAATAGGAATCGGAACGATTGGCAAAGAGCATTGTATTGATCAGGTTAGTCTAGTGGAAGGCCTCAGTCATGATCTGTTAAGTGTATCACAAGTGTGTGATAAGGGTCCCTCAGAAGTTATTTTTGATTCAAGTGGTTTTCAAATACGCAACAAAGTTACTCAAGAGGTTTTGTTACAAGGTTGCAGAGTGGGAAATCTCTATATGGTAGATGTGAACGATCAGGAGGATCTAACATGTCTCACTGTCAAAGATGATGAAGAATTATTGTGGCACCGAAGATTGGGACATGCTCATCACCGGTTAATTAACAAGCTAAGACTAAAGGAATTAGTTAATGGGCTACCTCGGAGACGGCTAGATCACAATACAATTTGTGCTGATTGTGCATTGAATAAACTCATAAAAATCTCCCATGCTCCAACAAATATGGTTTGCAGTACCAAGACCTTATAATTGCTTCACATGGATTTAATGGGACCGGTGAGCGTACAGAGTAGATCTGGGAAGAGATATATACTGGTGGTAGTTGATGATTATTCAAGATATACATGGACTATCTTACTTCATAGCAAAGATCAAACATTTGATGAAATTACATGCCTGTTCTTCAGGATTCAAACTCAAACTGAGAATAAAGTCAAGAGTATTCGAACTGATCAGGGAACGGAATTTCTCAATCGAAAGATGTCTCAGTACTGTACTGACAATGGAATCACCCATACTTACTCTGCAGCCAGGACTCCTCAGCAAAACGGGGTTGTCGAACGGAAAAACAGAACACTTCAAGAGATGGCTCGCACAATGTTGAATAGTAGTGGTCTTGCTCCTAGCTTTTGGGGTGAAGCTATAAATATAGCTTGCTACATCCTTAATAGAGCCTTAATTCACCCAATTCTAATCAAGACTCCTTATGAATTGTTCAAAGGACTTAGGCCATCCATATCACACTTTAGAGTGTTTGGGTGTACGTGTTATATTCTCAACCATGGAAAAGACCAACTAGGGAAGTTTGACAAAAAGAAGTGATGAAGGAGTCTTCCTTGGCTATGCTATGAATAGCAAAGCTTATTGTGTCTTTAAAACAACACACTTTATTATTCGAAGAGTCAGTAAACGTCATGTTTGACAAGAATAACTTCGGTGGAAGGATTAGTCAAGGAAAAATGGATAATCTTTTTCAGTCAAAGGATAGAGAAACAACCATTGATGAAGTCTCGGGAGCTGAATTAGAAGAAGAAGTGGCGCTAACTGAAGATCCACCATAATTAGTTTAGAACTCAGGGACACCACCACCAGAACCAGCTGAATCAGTTCCAGCTGTGACTTAGTTAGCAGAAGTCTCACGTCAACTGACTGCTCGGAATGCTCCAGGCATAGAAGTTAACAACATTCTATCAGAGTTAAACTCAAGAGTTCAAACCCGGTCAAATGCACATAATTTTTGTGCTTTCTACGGTTATGTTTCTACAGTGGAACCGAAGACAGAGAAAAAGGCTTTTTTTGACAAGAATAATTGATGGAATTCCAAATGGATTTGGTCTTACTAGTTTTTTTATAGGAGAAGGTATGAAGTATGGTAGTGGGGGTCGCATCTCTTCTTATCTTTTTTTGTATTTATTCTCTATGGCAATTTTTATTAATTTTTACTATTTTTTTTTACGAATATGAATTTTACTGATCAGTAATAATAATGGGAGGTATTTTTTTCTGGTATCCACAATAATCAATCCGAATTTCCTTATTGATTCATTTCTGGATCTAATTGATACGTCATTGAATTAGTATCATGTATAAAAATCGAATGTAAGACAAGGCATGTGCGCAGCTATTTATCCACTCGATATATATGGTAGGGGATAAATAGCTGCGCACAATTGTATCATGAATTCATTTTCAATCGTGAGCATAAGAGTTGGATAAATGTTATGCATGAGGAATTGAATGAATTTGTAAGGAATGATGTATGGGAACTTGTTGAGAAACCCATGGATCATAATGTCATTGGAACGAAGTGGGTTTACCGAAATAAACTAGATTCAAATGGTCAAATCTCCAGAAATAAAGCACGTCTAGTTGCAAAAGGGTATAACAAATAGGAGGGTTTAGATTTTGATGAAACCTATGCTCCAGTGGCACGACTTGAAGCCATTCGTCTTCTCATTGCCTTTATAACCTTGCATAGGTTTACACTTTACCAAATGGATGTCATGTGTGCCTTCTTGAATGGACACATCAAGGAGGAAGTATATATCTCTGAACCACCAGGTTTTGAGGACGAACTTATCCAAATCATGTTTATCGTTTGAAGAAGGCACTATATAGTCTTAAGCAAGCACCAGGGGCTTGGTATGAGAGGTTGACATCTTTTCTCGTCAGACACAACTTTGTTTGGGGGCATGTTGATCGCACACTGTTTATCAAACAAAGTGGGATGGACAAACTTCTAATACAAATATATGTTGATGATATCATTTTTGGATCCACCAGTCCACACGACTGACAATGGATTTTGAGTCAATGATGACAAAAATTCCAAATGAGCAATATGGGTGAGCTGACATTTTTTCTTGGGTTGCAAATTAAGAAACAACAGCTGATGGCACATTCATCAGTCAAACCAAATACACTTTGGAACTTTTGTCCAAATACAAGTTCAATGAATGCAAACCAATGTCATTCTGATGTCTACTACTCTCAGATTAGGACTAGAGCCATCTGTAGAGGCACCATATCCAACCGTCTATAGGGGGATGATCGGGTCTCTTCTCTATCTCATACAAGTAGTCCCAATATCATGCAAGTTGTTTGTTTCTCTGCTCGCTTTCAGGCTAATCCTAAGTTTTCCACATGTAAAGGCTGTCAAACTATTTTCATTATCTTCAGGTACATCGTCACTTGGTCTCCTATTACGGCCACTTCCTTACCTACTCTTGCTAGGTACACCTGAAATACCCCGTAACTAAAAATAGTGATTAATTAGGCTAATAAGTAATTTAGAGGCTTAATTAAGTATAAATAATTAGTAGGGAACGAATCCCGAAGAAAACGGATCCTTAAAATGGATTAAAAGCACTAATGAACACTAAAGCGCGTTTTTCGAGGTAACCGGGAAACGTGTCTTTAAGCGGGTCAAATAGACTCGTAACAATTTTGGTCAACTAAATAATCATTAATAAATATTAGTGAAACTTTAGGACCAATAAAACCAGTAAACGAGAGATTAGTAAAAACTGTCAAAAACAGGAAGTTGTGGGGGAGAAACATAATTAGCACAAACTTATGTGTCCAATATTGTAAATAAATTTTAAGATCCCCATGGGTGCTGTGTGTTGTCCGATTTTACATATATACACACACACACTCTACTCTCTTTTACTCACTAAGGACAAAAACAATTAAAAACACAAAGTACCCCCCCTCTCTCATCTCTCTCTCCTACCTCATTTTACTCCCTCTCTCACGTAAAGCTCACCCTCCTCCTCTCTATTTTTTCTCCTCTTGACCGATAACAATGGAGAAGCAAAGACCACTAAAAACCTCTACTTCTCTCCTTTAACTCTCTCCAAACTTCTCCAAAAATTATAAAAACACCACCATTGTAATCCTCTCACAAGAGCTACATTTTCATCTTTCCAAAATCCAAAAACAACAACTTTCGATTTTATGGGTATACCCCATTTGGAGCTTCAACACCACCATTAGGAGGCCCTCCTTCTCCTTGTTCTTCTAAGGTAACAATATTTTAAAACTCCATCTTTTTCTAGCTCTTGTGGGCAAAACGAAATTCATAACTAAACCCTTGTTGTTCCTCTTGTTCTAGCCGATTTTGGCTTGTTGGTGGAGTTGGAGAATATTGTTCTTGAGCCACTCCAAGCTCCATTTGAACCCTTGCAAGGTAATATAAATTCTAAACCCTAGAATGTGCATTAGAACTCAAATAATGTTTAAGGCTAGTTTTAGTATTGAAAATATGTATGTTGATGGGCTGTAGCATTGGAGGTTTGGGTGAAAAACCGGTAGAGAGAGAGAGAGAGAAGGAAGGAAAAGAGAAGCAAGAAAATCTAGAAGAAAAACAAGGTAAGAATACTCTTTTGTGTAACTTAGTATATATTGTATGTAACAGTTTTTGGTAGGTTGAAATGAGTAATAGAAATGGTAATGCATTAGTAGTATAATGTGTGAAGGAAATACAAGTGTTTTGAAGCTTTAAAAGATGTGTAAAACTATTGAAAACAGATTGGGAATTAGTGTTGATGTGCAGGAATTTTATGAGTGTTTTTAGTTCATATTAGTGTTGGAGAGCTGGTTATTATTGCTGTTTTGAAACAGGTGAAAGGGTAACAAAATGTGAACTAGAATATGTGGTGAGAGTGTAAGAATATAGGGGAGACTATGGCAAAATTTATCTAGAATTAGAACACTTAGTGAATTTTTACTAGGTGAATGATGTAAGTTGTAACAGATTTTGAGATACATAGATAGAGGAAGATGGGGAGAGATAGTTAATGTAGTTGTAGTGTATTAGAGGTGTTAGAATGACATTAGAAGAGGGAGTTGTAGATGGAGAGAGTTAGAATAAAATCTGTAGCAAAACACAATTGAAAACAACTAGTGAAAGTGTGAGTTGAAACTTAGAAAATTAGGTGAGTGAATGAGTATAAATTGTGTAAGGAATTAGGAAATGAATTAGCATGGTTTAGGGTGTTTAAATTGCACAAAAACATGTTAGGATGCATGTAGGAAGATTGGGAAACAATGGGTGAAATTGTCAAGGAAAAATAAAATCTGTAACAAGGTTCTGGAACTCCGACCCAGAGTCTGGATCGACGTGGGTCGGACAGGCCTTAAGAAACGAAAATAAAACTTTCTCTGGAATGGTCCGACCCAGAGCCGTGAGTCGGACGTGGGTCGGACATGGCCTAAAGATGAAATAAAACTTTCTGTAATGGTCCGACCCAGGCCGTGGATCGGACGTGGGTCGGACCGGCAAAATATAGTGGTCGAAGTTTCTGACTTCGTCCGACCCAGACGGTGAGTCGGACGTGGGTCGGACGGAGCTTAGACTCGGACCCAAAACCTTCTGGAATGGTCCGACCCAGAGAGTATGGGTCGGACGGAATAGTGCTGGGTCGGACAGGGTAATTTTCTGGGAACGGATCTTACTGGAATGGTCCGACCCAGGGGTGGGTCGGACGGTGGGTCAGACGGCCCTATCCTGACAAAAAAAATTATTTTAATTTAATAATAATTGTATATATATATACCCATACATATATGTATATGTACATGATGTAAGCATGCCAACCTTAGGTAAGAAAATAAAAACTTAAGTAATGAAAAATGAGTAAGTAAGTGTAAGTGTAAGAAGTATAAGGACATAGTAAGTATGAGTTAAGTAATGATAGTTAGATTAATCATTCAATTGTATGTATATATAGGATTGATTTGTGACACCGGGAGGACGTTTGGAAATACGTACAACGGTGAACGGTATGGATTCCTCATGCCCCGTATGCTATCTTGGTTACTCTGATTTGTGTGTTGTGTGCTAATTGATCACCAAATAAGATAAATGCACGAATCGGAGTTAATATGCATACTTGTGAATATGTAGTGTTGTATGTTGTGATATTTTCTTAAATTTTAGTTTGTATAATTCATGGAATGTATGGATGATATGAATGTGTGTATGTATGTTGTATTGTATTGTGACCGTTATTTATTGTGTTGGACTTCTAACTTATTCCTAACAAGCTAACCATCCTAACTTAAAATGGTAATTAAATTGGAATGAGTAGAAGTCCGATATAGTTTCGGCCACGCGTGAGGATGCGGAGTCACGAGAGGTTGGCTCCAATTCCTGACTCTTAAACTGGTCCGCGGCCCAAATCCCTTAAGTGGGTAGCATCCCGGATTGGTGAGTCAAGTAAATCCCGGAGGTGGGACGGTGTAGTCCCCAGGGCCGGAGGTCCCGACGACTTAACTTGAGTATAAGTAAGTAAGTAAGAATGAGTAAGTAAAGTAAATTGAAAGTAAGTAATTGTAAGTAAGAAAAGTAAGTAATGAGTAAAAGAGTAAAGCATTCCGATTAACCCGGATGCATAATTTGGCTAACCTTGTGAAGGTAAGTGAGATGTATGCTGATATTGTTGCCTTGAATTGTGTAATGAATTGTATAGCATGTATGTTGTATGAAAAGCATGTATGTATGAAATAAATGAATAGCATGTTTAGTGGACGTCAATAGTCGGCGTGCCCTAGCTAGCACGCGGTATATGCGGAGTCCATATGCAGCGTTTGCTGAGCCCCTTGGGGCACCATTTTTACTACACGCAGGTACTCGGAGTGATGAAGATGTGAAGACTCAACTCTATTTCTTTATCTTCTTTTTGGGATGTAAACAATGAATTTATGATGGGTGTACTAAGTAGTACATGGCTACAGTTTTTGATAGCCGGTGTACCATGGGTACACCTTTTTGGATTTTGATAGAATGGGATTGGTATAGATGAGTAGTTGGTAAACTCATTCTTTTGGAGCTTAGAAATGATGTAATCGAATATACTTTAATACTCGGTGATCCATTGATGTAAGTTGGTGTATGGTATTTGGCAAGTAATTTAGTAGCTCGGTACGTTATGTTCATCAGACCGTGACTGTAAGTATTAGTAGCCTAGCTAGCCGTATGGGCGGTTAGCGGCATTGTTTCACCCCGCCGTAGTAAGTATGTAATAATTCCGCTGCGAACTCGTAGGATTAATAGGACGATTAGACGGTAAGCATAGGATTAGCGGTTGGGGTGTTACAAAAAGTGGTATCAGAGCGTAGTTACGCTCTGATGTCCATAGTACCGAGCATAGGGGATTACCGAGTTAGGATTTCAACCGTCTTAAGACGGATACTTAGAAACCTAACTAGGAACTACCGTTGAACAACGGATACCCTTAACGTTCTTATGAACGATACCTTGCTTAAATTCCAAGACCTTTGAGTCATATCTTGCAAAGCCTAACGTAACTGTTAATATTCAGATGTCAGGAAGAGGTCCAGGTCGCCCCAGAGGAGGGGGCAATGACGGACCCGGCGCGCAGACGATAGCTGAGATCGTCGCCGCCACGGTAGCGCAGATGCTACCACAAGTAATCCAAGCTGTACAACAATCTCAGCAAAACCAACAAACTCAAGCGGGGCCAATCCCTCCCCCGCCACCCAGAGAAGCAAACTGGGTAAAAGCTGTAGCGGAACTCCGCCCTCCCTGCTTTAGGGGCGAGAGTGATCCGGCTAAGCTCGAGGCCTACATCTCCGAGATGGAGACGGCTTTCGAAACCCTCGAAGCTCCTGCTGGAGTTCGAGTCAGAGTTGCTGCTTACTACTTAAAGGATGCTGCTATGGATTGGTGGAAGCTGGTCAAGCACGAGCATGTCAGCGACCCCACATTCGATTGGGATTCCTTCGCTCACTCCTCCGTTCAAAATACTACCCTGAGCATGAAAACCAAGAAAAGGCTAGAGCTAGACGCCTTGAAAATGACAGACAAGATGACTGTCGATGAGTACTACCGCACCTTCACTTCTATCCTCCGTCTCCTCCCTGATCTAGGATACACCGGCCAGGTGTTGGTCGATCGCTTCTATGGCGGTCTGAGCCATCGCCTTCGGTACGGTATGGGCTACACCAGATTTACCTCCCTTCAGGTAAATAACGGTTAACCCTTAGTATCATTTCAATTCCTTAAATTCCTTGAATTCTTTGAATCTTTTTTATCCCTCCTTAAATGAGAATCCCGGCTAATACCTGAATTTTCAGGAGTGTTATCACCAATCCCTATACCTGGAACAAAGCTACAAACAAACTGACCATAGGACCTTCACCATTCGTATCGACTTATGGCGAGTTCTCTGGTCTTCCTATCGAGGATTCTCACTAGGTTTCGACATTCTCATGTTTGGCTCAATGGATAAGTGCTCGGGCTCCAACACATGAGAAGGATCACAATATACTTCTTGAGTTGTGACACATGAAATACATCATGGACACGCCCTAAGTCCTCAGGTAGTGCTAACCTGTAGGCTACGGATCCAACTCTTTCGGTGATAGTGTACGCCCTACAAACTTTGGCTTAGCTTGCCCTTCTGACCAAACGGAAGACACCCTTCATAGGTGACTCGCAAGAAACTTCGCACTTGGTCGCCCGGCGAACTCAAGGTCGCGTCGTCTCACATCCGCATAGGATTTCTGTCTATCTTGGGCTGCCTTCATGTTAGCTCGGATTTTTGCACTTCAGCTTGCACTTGCTCAAGATACTCCGGTCCTATTATGACCGCTTCACTTGACTCATCCCAACACAAGGGTGTACGGCAAGGTCTACCGTATAGAGCTTGGAAAGGCGACATCTTAATCGAGCGTGATAACTATTATTATACGAGAACTCGATAAGGTGAAGCTTATCTAACCAACTCCCCTGAAAGTCCAAGGCACATGCCCGAAGCATGTCCTCCAGTGTCTGGATGGTCCTTTCTGTCTGACCGTCGGTCTGAGGATGGAAGGCGGTACTCAACTTCAATTCTGTACCCAACGCTTCCCTTGTAGCTCTCCAGTATCTCGAAAGAAATCTGGTGTCGCGGTCAGATACTATAGTCTTAGGGACTCCGTGGTGTCTGATAATCTCCTTATCGAAAAGCTCAGCTAGCTTTACTACCTTCCAGGTGTCCTTCATCGGTATGAATCTGGCAACCTTGGTAAGGCGATCTACTACAACCCAGATCATGTTGAGTCCTCCCCTAGCAGGTGGGAGTCCTACAACAAAATCCATGGAGATATCATGAAATTTCCACTCCGGAACTGGCATCGATTGTACCATTCCGCCCGGTCTACGGTGTTCGAATTTTACCTTCTGGCATGTTAAGCATCTCAATACAAATTCTGTCACATCTGACTTCATTCCAGACCACCAGAAGTACCTCTTCATGTCTTTGTACATCTTGGAGGCTCCCGGATGGACTGACAATGTGGAACAGTGTGACTCTCGCAGGATGCGATCCCTTAGCTCAGCATTGCTTCGGGGACGCATAGCCTGCCATTCAACCGAATCAAACCATCTTCATGTAGCTTAAAATCATACTTTTTCTTCTCAAATGTACCATTCTCGATCTTGTGTCTGATTTCGGTTAGGTAAGGGTCGCTCAACTGAGCGTCTCGCACCTCGTCAACCAAGCTAGAAGAAGCGAGTAGCGAATGGAGCGAGTGTGCTCGACGGCTCAGGGCGTCGGCTACAATGTTTGCCTTCCCTTCCTTATACTGCAAGTTGATGTCATAGTCTGAGAGAAACTCCATCCACCTTCTCTGTCTCAAGTTGAGTTCTTTCTGAGTGAATACATACTGTAAGCTCTTATGGTCGGAGTAGATGGTGATGCTTACCCCATAGAGATAGTGTCGCCATATCTTCAAGGCGAAGACAATGGCTCCTAACTCTAAGTCGTGAGTCGGGTAATTCTCCTCATGCTTTTTCAGCTGGCGGGAGGCATAAGCAACAACCTTGCCATGCTGCATGAGTACGCATCCCATTCCTTTGCCTGATGCATCACAGTACACCTCAAATCCCTCTGTGCCCTCTGGAAGAGTAAGGACGGGCGCTGAGGTCAATGAGTCTTTCAGTTTCTGAAATGATATTCGCGCACTCGTGTGTCCATACAAACGGTGCATCTTTCTTCATCAGTGTAGTCATGGGCTTAGCGACTTTCGAGAAGTCCCTTACAAATCTCCGGTAGTAACCGGCTAGACCAAGAAAGCTCCTAATGTCGGTAACAGTCTTGGGTCTAGGCCATGATCGTACAGCTTCTACCTTAGAAGGGTCAACCGAGATACCTGCGCTCGAGATGACATGTCCAAGGAATGATACCTGATCAAGCCAAAACTCGCATTTGGAGAACTTCGCATACAGCTGGTTCTCGCGCAGTGTCTCAAGCACTTTCCTCAAATGGGTTTCATGTTCCTCTGGTGATTTGGAATATACAAGTATGTCGTCGATGAAGACAACCACTGAAGTGTCCAACTGCTCACTGAATAGTCGATTCATGAGGTCCATGAATTTTGCTGGTGCGTTTGACAAACCGAATGGCATCACTGTGAATTCATAGTGGCCATATCTGGTACGGAATGCCGTTTTCTCGATGTCTTGCTCTTTGATTGCAATCTGATGATACCCTGAACGGAGGTCGATCTTGGAGAAGACTGAGGCTCCTTTCAACTGGTCGAATAGGTCGTCGATACGTGGTAGTGGGTATTTATTTTTGACTGTGACCGCATTCAGCTCGCGGTAGTCAATGCATAGTCGGAGACTACCGTCCTTCTTCTTCACGAAGAGGACCGGTGCTCCCCAGGGTGATACGCTCGGGCGTATAAACCCTTTGTCTAGAAGGTCTCTTAACTGTTCTTTTAATTCGGTCATTTCTGCAGGTGCCATGCGGTACGGTGCCCTAGCAATGGGACCGGTACCTGGCAATAGATCAATCTCAAATTCCACTGCTCTCGGTGGTGGCATGCCGGGTAGCTCCTTAGGGAATACATCGGGATATTCGGATACAATGGGTACTTCATCACTGAACTCTGGATCTCGCTCCAGGTCTTGTACATAACAGATAGACACTTCTTGGCCCTTTCTGAGCTCCCGGTACATAGCCATGGCAGATATGAGTGTGGTCGAAGGCTCTCTCGGTCTCTGGCGGTAAGATACTGTAACCCCAGAAGGACTCTTGAGCAGCAAACGATGCTCGGCGCAGAGGATTCTACCCTTGTGCCGCTCCAACCAATTCATTCCAATGATTACGTCGAATCCCAATCCATTGAATTCGATGAAGGAAATGGGAAACGATTCGCCTTTGATTTGGATTGTGGCTGATTGATAGTATTTGGTGCACTTTACTCGCTCCTTCGATGGGAGAGTAACCATGAAGTTCGGTAGCTCATCCGCATCTAGCTTCAACCTCTTCACAAAGGATGGTGATACGAAAGTGTGAGAGGCGCCGGAGTCGAATAACACATTGGCATCAATGCCATTTACTGGGAAGGTTCCCGTTAGGATGGTGCCGCTTCTGCCGGCTTGTGCTTCGGTGAGGATGCTCAGGTTACCTTCGGTACCGAGTCCACAACCTATTGGATTCACAATTGGATAAGTATTGATGGTGGACACAAGTGGAATTAAATCAACACTGCTCTTTATTGATAAACCAACCATCATACATACCGTGTCTCTAATACACGTTACTAATAGATTACATGATACTAGGAATTTAATACTTTCTAAAGGTAAGGTTCAGGCGTCCTGGTTTCATGTGTGTGGCATTGATTATTGCCGGCGGTGCCGTATTCAACTTGATCTTGTTGATCCCGTGATACAGCATCCTAGAGTTTCCACCCATGATTAGGACATCTCCTGATCTCAATACCAGTTTCTGTGCGAGGTCCACACGCTTCTGCTCGCTATACAGGAATACGGCGTCATCACCAATGGACCAAGACACTACGGGCACTCCTTGTTCAAGAGATTCCGCTGTCTCGTCCTTGTCTTGGTGTAACCCAAGTCGTCCTTCTTTCTCATAGAAGTTGACGATACAGAGATCCGCTTCAAGTGCGGGGATCGGTTCAGGTTCACATTGTTGTGCAAGTTCTACTGCTTGTGTGATGAGTGTCTGAAACTCTGGTGGTATTGTCGGTGGCGTCGCTCCATCTTGTGTTCGTGTCTCCTGGTATGTCTTGGTATAAGGATTCCAGTCCTTTCCCAAGCACATCATCTTCAGCTTCATCTTCGCTCCACCGGGGAATTCGGGTGTGTAAAATCCACCTTGACCCGTTCCTAGCTCGTTGCATCGTCGAATGATTGAGATTTGCGCTTCGGGTGTCAGGTATCCCCTTAATAAGATCATACCTGGTCGGATGACCTGACACTGTTTGTTGGTGTAGTCGTGGTTGGTGATGTCGATCTCTTCTTGATTCAAGTTTACCGGTATCGGGTAACAGATACTAACTTCCTATGGTTACAAATTTCATCTACGGTGAGTACTAGTTTCAACTACTTCATTTCATGCTTAATACACTTCATTTTATTTACTCATGCATTCACTCATACAGTTACTCTACTACTAGGCATGCTATTCAAGGATTAAAGGTTTAGATGATTACCTGGGCCGGATTTCGAACGCGACCCATCACGGTCAATAACATGGAGAACAGGCTGCCTCTGAGGTGCGCCCCTCTGAGGGCCCCGGGATCCCTGTCCCTGAGGTGCCTGCTGGGCCGGTGCATCGCCAGATGCCACCTCCTTGCCCTCTCTCTGCTTGTAGTTCTGAAAGTTTCCCTTTGGCTTAGCATTCTCTGGGCATCTATTAGCTGTGTGTCCCAGCTTCTGACAGTTGTAGCACTTGATGTCCCTCCCATACAGTCTTTACCAGGATGGTCCTGGTTGCATTTCTGCACACATAGGTGCGGCCATCGGAGAAGGTTTTGGCGACACCGGAGCTAGAACCTGAGGTTAGAGGGTTAGCACATGTGTGCGTGGATATACTAGATACATTACTTATACGAATACAGATTGGATTAGGAATTTACCCTTAGGTGGGTGTGATCTCAGTGGCTTTGCTGCCACCGGTGCAGAATAACCAAGCTGAAGAAGCTCAGCTGGTTTGCCCTGCTCAGCATGGGCACTGCTCTCACCCTGGGATTTCTTTTGGGATTGCTGAAAGAAATTCCCTTTCTTCTTTTTCCAGCTCTTCCCTTGGTTCTGCTCCTCAGTGCTGGTGTTTTTGTTGTTGGCTTTGCGCTTCAGCGCGGTCTCTTCATCCCTTAACTGGCAAGTGATCTCAACGCGAGAAGCCGCGTGATAACACTCCTGAAGGAGGTAAATCTCGTGTAGCCCATACTGTACCGAAGGCGATGGCTCAGACCGCCATAGAAGCGATCGACCAACACCTGGCCGGTGTATCCTAGATCGGGAAGAAGACGAAGAATGGAGGTAAAGGTGCGGTAGTACTCGTCGACAGTCATCTTCTCTGTCATTTTCAAGGCGTCTAGCTCTAGCCTTTTCTTTGTTTTTCACGTGCTCAGGGTAGTATTTTGAACGGAGGAGAGATGCAAAGGAATCCCAGTCGAATGTGGGGTCGCTGACGTGCTCGTGCTTGACCAGCTTCCACCAATCCATGGCTGCATCCTTCAGATAGTAGGCTGCAACTCTGACTCGAACTCCAGCAGGAGCTTCGAGTGTTTCGAAAGCCGTCTCCATCTCGGAGATGTAGGCCTCGAGCTTAGCCGGATCACTCTCGCCCCTAAAGCAGGGAGGGCGGAGTTCCGCTACAGCTTTTACCCAGTTTGCTTCTCTGGGTGGCGGGGGAGGGATTGGCCCCGCTTGTGTTTGTTGGTTCTGCTGATTCTGTTGCATTGCTTGAATTACTTGTGGTAGCATCTGCGCTACCGTGGCGCGACGATCTCAGCTATCGTCTGCGTGCCCGGTCCGTCATTGCCCCCTCCTCTAGGGCGACCTGGACCTCTGCCTGACATCTGAATATTTAACAGTTACATTAGGCTTGCAAGATATGACTCAAAGGTCTTGGAATTTAAGCAAGTATCGTTCCTAAGAACGTCAAGGGTATCCGTTGTTAACAACGGTAGTTCCTAGTTAGGTTTCTAAGTATCCGTCTTAAGACGGTTGAAATCCTAACTCGGTAATCCCCTATGCTCGGTACTATGGACATCAGAGCGTAACTACGCTCTGATACCACTTTTTGTAACACCCCAACCGCTAATTCTATGCTTACCGTCTAATCGTCCTACTAATCTTACGAGTTCGCAGCGGAAATATTACATACTTACTACGGCGGGTGGTACAACGCCGCTAACCGCCCATACGGCTAGCTAGGCTTACTTTACTTACAGTCACGGTCTGATGAACATAACGTACCGAGCTACTAAATTACTTACCAAAATACCATATACCAAATACTTACATCAATGGATCACCGAGTATTAAAGTATATTCGATTACATCATTTCTATGTTCCAAAAGAATGAGTTACCAACTACTCATCTATACCAATTCTCATTCTATCCCAAAATCCAAAAAGGTGTACCCCATGGTACACCGGCTATTCAAAAACTGTAGCCATGTACTACTTAGTACACCCATCATAAATTCATTGTTTACAACCAAAAGAAGACAGAAAATTAAACTTCAACTCTCCTAGTCTTCATCCTTCACGGGTACCTGCGTGTAGTAAAAATGGTGCCCCAAGGGGCTCAGCAAACGCTGCGTATAAACTCCGCATATACCGCGTGCTAGCTAGGGCACGCCGACTATTTGACGTCCACTAAACATGCATTCATTTATTTCATACATACATGCTTTGCATACAACATACATGCTATACAATTCATTACACAATTCAAGGCAACAATACCATAGCATACATCTCACTTACCTTCACAAGGTTAGCCAAATTATGCATCCGGGTTAATCGGAATGCTTTACTCTTTTACTCATTACTTACTTTTTCTTACTTACAATTACTTACTTCATTTACTTTACTTACTCATTCTTACTTACTTACTTATACTCAAGTTAAGTCGTCGGGACCTCCGGCCCTGGGGACTACGCCGTCCCACCTCCGGGATTTACTTGACTCACCAATCCGGGATGCTACCCACTTAAGGGATTTGGGCCGCGGCCAGTTTAAGAGTCAGGAATTGGAGCCAACCTCTCGTGACTCCGCATCCTCACGCGTGGCCGAAACTATATCCTTCTACTCATTCCAATTTAATTACCAATTTAAGTTAGAATGGTTAGCTTGTTAGGAATAAGTTAGAAGTCCAAAGTCAACACATTCGGTCACAATACATTGCAACATTCATACAAGCATTCATATACATCCATACATTTCATGAATTATACAAACTAAGATTCAAGAAAAATATTCACAACATACAACACTACATTGTTCACAAGTATGCATAATAACTCCGATTCGTGCATTTATCTTATTTGGTGATCAATTAGCACACAACACACAAATCAGAGTAACCAAGATAGCATACGGGGCATGAGGAATCCATACCGTTCACCGTTGTACGTGATTCCAAACGTCCTTCGGTGTCACAAATCAAGTCCTATTATATACATACAATCGAATGATTAATAGCCTATCATCACTTAACTCCTACTTACTATGTCCTTACTTCTTACACTTACACTTTACTTACTTATTTTTTTTCATTACTTAAGTTTTACTTTCTTACTTAACTTTGGCATGCTTTCATACAGGTACATATATATATATATATATATATATATATATCTATATATATATATATATATATATATATATATATACATATATGTATACATACATATATATATATATATATATATATATATATATTATTTAAATTAAATAATTTTTTTTTTGACCGGACTGGACTTGCGACCGACCTTGCAAGTCCGGTCCATTCCAGTAGCTCAGATTACCGAAACTCTTCTGGCCGACCGAACTTGCAAGTCCGGTCGCAAGTTCGGTCCATTCCAGAGGTTTCATCGGTGATTTTTCTGGCTCGACCGAACTTGCATGTCCGGTCGCAAGTCCGGTCGATTCCAGTAGGTTCCATCCGCGAATTTTTCTGGCTCGCCGAACTTGCATGTCCGGTCGCAAGTCCGGTCGATTCCAGTAGGTTACAGACGGGGAAAATTTCTGGTCCGACCGAACTTGCAAGTCCGGTCGCAAGTCCGGTCGATTCCAGTAGCTTTCTGACGGGAAAATTTTCTGCTCCGACCGAACTTGCACGTCCGGTCGCAAGTCCGGTCGATTCCAGAAGCTTTCCCGTCTTTGTAAATCTGGGCTCGACCGAACTTGCAAGTCCGGTCACAAGTTCGGTCCGACCCAGTATTTGCATTTTAATTTCTGTTTTCAGTCCTCTCTTTCACCCATTACTTCCCCATTGTTCCTACACTTATTCCCACATGTTATAACATTATTTAAACCTCCTAATACACCCTAGTTCATTTCCTAACTCCTTACACAATCTATACTAATTCACTCACATAATTTTCCCAAGTTTCTCACACACTCACATAGCTTCTTCTTCTCTAGTTGCATTATGCTACAGTTTTTTAACACTTACACTCCCCAACTACAACTCCCTCTTCTAATGTCATTTCTAACACCTCTAATACATTACAACTACATTAGCTATCTCTCCTAATATACCCTCTATCTTTCTCTAACAAAATCTGTTACAACTCACATCTCTCACCCAGTTTCTATTTCACTAAGTGTTCTAATCCTAGATAAATTTTGCCATAGTCTCCCTTGTATTTTTATACACTCACCACATTGTTTATTCACACATTTTCATCTCTCACCTGTTTTCAACAACATTAATACACATAGCTCTCATACACAATACCAATACTAGAAACAACATTAAAACCACTAAATTTCCTGCACCTTAACACATCTTTCCCAATCTGTTTTAACAAGTTTTAACATATCTTTTAAAGCTTCAAAATACTTATATCCTCTTATACATTACTCTACTACAAAATACCATTTTACAATACACATTTTCTTTCTAAAATCTGTTACATATACAAATATATACAAGGTTACACAACGAGCATTCTTACCTTGTTTTCCTTCTAGATTTTCTTTCTCCTTCTTTCTCCTTCCTTCCTTCTCTCTACCGGTTTTGGTATTCAACAATCTAATATCATCACCCATACACACACACATTCAATACTAAAACTAACCCTAAACATCATTTGAGTTCTAATGTAAATTTTAGGGTTTAGAATTTCCTTTACCTTCCAAGGGTGTAAATAAAACTTGGAGTGGCTCAAGAACAAGATTCCAACTCCACCAATGAGACAAAATCGGCTAGAACACAAGGAGTAAACAAGAGTTTTAGCTCAGATTTCGTTTTGCCTTTGAGGCTAGAAAAAGATGGGGTTTGAGAATGTTTTTACCTTACAAGAACAAGGAGAAGGAGGGCCTTCTAATGGTAGTCTTGAAGCTCCAAATGGGGTATACCCATGAAAACGAAAATGCTCTTTTCTGGATTTTGAAAGAGAGAATTGTTGCTCTTGACGAGAGGATTCCAATGGTGGTATTTTTATAATTTTTGGAAGGGTTTTGAGGGAGTTACAAAGGAGAGAAGTGGTAGTTTTGTGAGGGGGCTTCAAAACTCCATGGAAATCGATGGGTTGAAGAAGAAAGAAAAGAGAGGAGGAAGAGGGGTGTGTTCACGTGAGAGAGAGGATGAGTGTGGGAGAGAGAGAATTGTGAGAGTAATAAAGTAGGTTACTTTTTTATTTTTGTTTGTTTGTGAGTAAAAGGAGAGTAAGAGAGAGTGTGAGGAGGGGACCAAAATCGGACAGCCACACAGACCATGAGGGTCTTAAAATTTTATTTACAAAGTTGGACACATAAGTTTGTGTTATTTATATTTCTACCCCACAACTTCCCGTTTTTGACAGTTTTTACTAATCTCTCGTTTTATTGATTTTATTGGTCCTAAAGCTTCACTAATATTTATTAATGGTTATTTAGTTGACCAAAACTGTTACGAGTCTATTTGACCCGCTTAAAGACACGTTTTTCCCGGTTACCTCGAAAAACGTGCTTTAAGGTTTGGTAATGCTTTTAATCCATTTTAAGGATCCGTTTTCTTCGGGATTTGTTCCCTCATGATTATTTACACTTAATTAAGCCTCTAAATTACTTATTAGCCTAATTAATCGCTATTTTTAATTTGGGGTATTTCATAATCGTTATCAAGTCTGTCATTGTACATCTTTGGACGCTCCATCTCTTTCTGTAAGATGTATTCTTTTCAGCTGATCGGTTCATATGTTGGCAGATATTAGCCTAGTTAATTTTTAAATTTTACAACCTAAACCATCCAATCACGTTCAATCTCACATGCGAACAAGTTATAAATAACAGTTTGTTGAAAATTTCGGTAGCATTTCCCTTCCGTTCTTCTAGTGTATATATGAATGTTATACACTCAAAACAAAGGGAAAGGCTGCCGAAATTTTCAACGAACTGTTTTTTATAAACTTGTTCACTACCTAGAAGGTGAGATCAAACGTGATTGAACAGTCCCGACGGGGACTATCCAAGATATACCTCTAGTAGGTATATCTCGGACGAGTTACTATGTTCGAGTAGATTTAGTAGATACTCAAAGAAACACTATATTGAACAATTAAGAATTAATCAGACAAAAATTATAAACTAACCTAATCTGGTGATGAGTAGTAGTCTGATTAGTCCTGATGTGAAAGAACTAGACTTTAACTGGCCCGTATCAGGTGTGAGACAATGAAAAGTAGCACCAACTCCTGGATATAGTTTATACACAACAATAATTAAATTACGAATCCAATAATTTAATAGTTTGACCAAATTTTCTGGGAAATTCGATAAAATCCCCCCTACAAATATAGGGTACACCACAATAGAAATAATCAACCACAATACACACGAATTTCAGTCATTTGATTAAGAACGTTGTAAAAAAATATTTGTTCGAACAAAATGCATATAGTCATCTAATTAAAATTTGCACCCTATCTAGGTTATACTATATAATATAACCTTTTAAAAACATAAAAGCTTCAAAAACACTTAATGATCCCCATTTAGTTTCTAACCAAATTTCGTCATAACTTCATGGCTATATTTGTATGCATGCCCAAACGCATTATATTTCTTGCCTAATCAAACATATTAATCCCAAGTCCATTTGGACACAACCAGCAAGTAAATCAGCACACATTTATCGCCAAAACACCCTGTTTCCAATCGATCAAATCCAAATTTAAAAAATATCAGAAACAATTAAATCATGTTAACTGAACACTAATATTTGCATCATTTCCTCTAACCCCCATAATTTCAGACAGAACAAGTATGTTCCTGTTAGTTAGCAGGCCAGGTTGCAAAAATTATAGAGGAAACCAACATAGCATGTATGTTCCTGATCGACAGTTAGGTTTGCAAAATTACCTCCAGCAGAATGAAGAAAGGCGACAGAGCGTGGATGTTCCTTTCGCCTTTTGGGGTTGTAAAATTACTGGACTGCAGGCATGTATGTTCCTGTTAATAAGTTACAATTAAATACACACAGATGGGGTCTCGATCGAAAAATAACAAATAAAGCTAGCTAGGGATAATTGAAACAAATTAAACAGAGGGAAAAAACTCATTCTCAATCGATTACAAGCGACAGAAGATGAGCCAATTTCACGAGCAAGTGATATCGAAATAATCAGACAAATTAGAGTTGCAAAATTACCAAAGAGTAAGAGGCGACAGGCATGCATGTTTCTTCACCAGTTTAATTGGGTTGCAATTTGTGAAGAAGAGAGCAGAAGAGAGGCGCGGGCGGCGACGGCAGTGGCGGCGATGGCAATAGGACGGTGTCGATCGAGAAGCTAGAGAGCGAAGTAATTCTACAGAGAGCGCGGGAGAGATTAAATTTTTTCGGACAAAAATTGAGAATTAATTTAAGTAACATAAAGAACGCTTCACTTAAGAAGAGTTCTTTATGCTGAGCGTAACGTAACATAAACAACGCTTCTTAAGTGAAGCGTTCTTTATACTGAGCATTCATAAATATAAAAAACGTTTCTTCGGTGAAGCGTTTTTTATGTATTTGGCGTGATAAATAAAAAACGCTTCTTAAGTGAAGCGTTTTTTAAAATTGTCCGGCCTTAAAGTAAAACAACGCTTATTTTGTAATCGTTCTTTAATATGATAAAAAAATGATTTACAATATAGCCGTTTTTAAAAGGGCATTGTTTATTCTTTTTTTTCACCTGTGAAAAGTCGAATAAAAAAATGAAAATTTGAAAAATCCGGGGGCACGGACTTGGCATCCGTGGGCCCGGACATAATTTAGAAAATACCTAAAATTTCAAAACATTAATTTCCGCCGCCGTCCGTAGGCATGGACTAGCCACGGACGACGACGCTCTAGTAGTTCTCGGTGGTGTTTTAGGCTCAAATTTTATGGGTACGTTTCTTGCAAGATTTAAAAACGTTAGTGATTGAAAGTTTTCAATTTGAAGTCGAATTCAGCACAAAACTTAATGCACAAGTTATTAGACGAAAATGAAGGAAAACGTTACTTCATAAGCCAAAAAAGTTCGGTTCGAACTCAAATTTTGACAGAAGGTTATTAAAGACTAAAGGAGTTAGAAAACTTGTGTTCTAACCATATTTTCCTTCGTAATTGAAGTGATCCTTCACGTTGGAATACTAAGGGAGCCTCGTTGATGGTGGGTCTGAAAACTTCGACCCGGGCTTCTAACTCCTTGTTGTTCTTGATGTTCTTCACGTTTTGATGATGTTTTGGTGAAGGTTTGATGACGGATGATGTTATGGGAGTTGGAAAAAGTTTTTGATGGTGATTTCAAGAATTTTTTTATGTGATTTCGGTGCTCGGGTGTGTGTAAAACGTGAGAGCTTGGTGACGGCTATGAGTTCTAATTGCCTAGGGTTCTTGATGTTGTGTCTTGCTCAAGGGTTAAGGTCCCTTTATAGGCATCTAAAGAAGAGTAAACTCGATAAAAACCGAAGTTTAACGAGATTTGGACAAGTGATTTCTGGATTGAGTTTAGCTATGAAATTTTAACCATGGGTAGAGGAAGATATTGGTTATTTTTCTAAGGAGAAATTAGATTTTTCGAATAATGGAATATTTTTAAATTTAATTTCATATCAGATTCAATCAAAAATTACTAAATAATTATTTAAAATTTGAAAATTAAAATTCAAAGCCATTATGCTCTAATGTCATCCTCAATCATGTATTAAATTTTCAAAGCATTCCGAGCTGATTTGAGTCATTTTTGGAAGAGAGATAAAGCTTACGGGGTGGCTTAGGAGCCCTAAAATTACGAAAATGCCGCTCGGGATGACTAAGTTGTCACTAACACTCTGGAATGCGCCACTCGAACCGAGATTCCTCATCATTTGACTTAAATACCCTTTACAACACATATTCCTTAGAGACTCTGACCCGGGGGTCAAAATTTTGGGTATAACACCTTGATGTTGCGTTATGCCAGTGTGCACTTGTCTTATAACTAGTTCCACACTTGGGCAAGTGTGGGAGTGCGAGGGGTGACCAACTAAGTGGGGACTTGTGTCCGGCATGGCCGAGATGGTCTGGGTGGTGGTGAGTGCACTACGTGACCCACGCTAGTGTGTCCCTATTGAAGGTGTCTTGGCATTGGCTCCACTAGAGAAGGTGAAGATTCAACGGCGTGCCCCACACATCCATGCCTTTGGGCTAATTGGTGTGAGGACGTGGGAACTCAACGTGGGACGGTTCAAGGCCACCCTTAGTCATGCTTGTGGCACAGGGTTGGTTCGGTTAGGTTGGTCGGGCCCTGGCCCAAGGCCAATCATGAGTATTGCTTGTTTGGTTGCCTAGATGTTGTCCCTTGATTCTGGTTGTGTGTGCTTTCTTGTTATATGTGTGTTCTATGCATACCGCTGGACTTGGCTTCTAAGCGAATTTTTTTATTTCCGAAAGTTACTCTTGCCAAAAGTAACAGAGATGAATAAACTACCGCTAGCTCTAGAGATTTTTGTGTCAATGGAACCCAATATATTCAAGATCATTAATGAGAATATTCAAATCATTTTTGACAACACGGTCACATCGATTGGTTGTTAAGGTTTGGTCTGAAGAGTTAAGTGATAGGGCAACGACAATAGGTCAAGAGATGTCCAGGAACATCGACTAGAAGTGAAATACCCCTACTTAATTAAACATGTTTAAACATATAATCAATTAAATTAAGGCCTAAACATGCCTTAAAAACAAATTAAACACAACAAAGTTCGCCAGAAAGCAAGAATTGCACCCTTTGACCTTTTAGGGTGAAAATATACCCAAATGAACTCCTTAGGACCTAAAATTTTGTCCTAAGCCTTATAACTCGTAAATGAACATATTAAAACCATTTCCAAGGGAAACCAAGCTCCGAAACTCACTAGAACACAAAATGTGCACTAAGCTTCCTTAAAGCACATTTTTGTGAGATTGTCTCCAAATGAGTTTTGTTTGATTTTAGGGTCTTGAATACCCTTAAATGTACTAATATGACATAATGTATCACATTATAATGCCTAATTCATATTTTTTTAAAAAATCAGAAATATGTGCATTGGTTTGTGAATAGTAACCAAATAGTGCAAAATAACACTTAAATCTCTTTACCTAGTCAGTGGTCAATATCTTTCCCTTGACCTTGACCTCCTTTGCCGTTAAATGAGAGCTGCTTCCTTAGTTAGTAGCCGGTTTCAAATCAAATAAATATGACTCGCCATTTCTACTTTATTAAAGCAAGTTAAGTACACTTTTTTTACATTAATCTAATAACCTTATCTCTTCCCTCCTTATCTGATCATTGCCGCCTGTTTTAGGGGTTACTTCAGCCCTAGGAAACTTCTCAAAATATCTAGGAAAGTCATGTTGACTTGTTGACTAAACACATTACTTACTACCCTTATTAGTCGGTTTCTTCTTTCTCCTTTTCATTACCTTTATTCTCTTCAACCGTAAGCTACTCCAGCCTCCCTTTGCTGCTTCCTTCACCGTGAGCTACCACCCAGCTTCCATAGCTAAGATCTCAAGCTCTAGGTAAGTTTTCATGGCATAAAAATACTCATTCTTCTCCTCTCTTCAATGAGCTTACTCATCTTTATTTCACCCAGCAAACTAAGCTGAGTTGGTGCTGGAAGTAGTGGAGATTCTCGGCTGAAAATAGAAGAAGAAAGGGAAGTTAGTTCTTACATCTTAAGGTAAAATCAAGCATTAACCACCTAGTATTTCTCTCTCTATTCCTTCCGGTTGTATTACTAGTTTTTCCCCAGCTTATTCCTTGCTCTTTTCATGCAAAAATCAGAGGAGAAACATCCAAGTTCATGTGGTAACAAGGTCCATGCAAACCACCTTGGTTTAACCATTTTCGGTAAGGATTTTTCCCCCATTTATACTCCTTGTCCTACCGGTTATAATGCTGGAAAAATGGTGGTTATAACACTTTGTTTTGCCCACCAAGAACAGGCGTGAATAGCCATAATAATCAGATCCATATCAAGGTAAATGTCTTGCCTTTTCTAGCTTAAACCAACCCTTAATGACCTTGCTTTACATGGCTAACATATGTTTCTTGTTCTTGCATGAAATGCTGCTGAAAAATCTTTTCGAAACTTCCTACACAAACCGTAGGAAAACAGATCCAAGAACATCTATTCCAAAGTGAGTATCTTACTCCTAATGATGTATATATACTAAGCTAAGTGATTAATGCTTCAAAAACTAATTAAATATTGTGTTAAAAAATAGGACGAGGGAGTTAGGGAGTGTTTGGTGTGCCTTGTGACTCAACTTGGTAAGAAAACCGTACCTTATGATATATTATGTTTTTATAAAATTTTATTACATATAAATGTTGGTCGTGGGGTATAGTGGTATTAAACAGCTTAGTTGTGTATTAAAATACTTTAAAACATTTTTAGTTAGTTAATATAGTGTTTAATGACCTATAAGGTTAAGGAAATAAATTAGGGGTCAAACACAATAATTTAAAAAAATATATGGGCAAGGGTAAGATCAGCCGTAACAATATTATGTCAATAGGACATTTATGTGTAATTTATTCTATGCTAATTATTGTAATAAGGCCATGCATTTTTAGGCCATTTAATTTATGTTTAGTAAGTTTAATATGGTAATTAACATTACCGAATTATTTATGGGGTTTTTCCGTAATTAAAATAATTTTAAGGGCTAACCATAGGTTATAGCCGAAATTAGGGTATTAAAACCTTATTTTATGAATTATATAAAATTTAATAAAGTTTTGAGACAAAATGTAATTTCTGAAAACTATGGGGGTCAAACCGTAAATATACAAACTTTTGGTCAAACTGAAAGTCAATAGGTCAATATACCATGTTAGGAGGTTTGACCAAATTTAATGTTATAAATAATTAATTTATGAATTTATAGTAACATTAAAGGTTAAACATTAAGATTATAAAACTTTTGGGGTATAGGATGTAATTACCGAAAATTAGGGTATAGATTGGTTAATACAATAGTTTATATCCTAAGTATTAAGTTTGGGGATTTTTAGAGTTATATAAATGGTTATATAAATAAATGTGTATAATATATGGTTATGTGACATATAGGAAGTATATTATATAAAATGAGGTCTATATGTAAATAAGGAAAAGTTTTGGGCGGAAAAAGGGTTTAAAAACCGTATGGGTCTGGGCGGAAATAAATCATAATAAAACTATAGGTTATGTGAATAATAAATATTAAAACTTATGATATAACATATGTATATAAGTTATGATAATATATGTGGCCATTGTGTAATTAAAGGAAATATTGTTGCTGGAAATACTAAACCAACAGACCAAGGGGTCTGTTCGGTAATATTAGAAATTAAAACAAAAAAAACTATATGTTATAATTGATATAATGTTTGAATGATATAATATATGTTATGTAAAAATATTATAAGACTTGTGGCAAAAGTATAAATATGTAAAGTTAAGGGTTAAACAACAAAAAAACAAAACCTAAGGGTTGTTGCTATTTTCAGAAATCTTAAACCATATAATATACATACTATATGATTTAAATGTTATGGTATATGATATATTATAAAGTAAGTGGTGAAATTGTAATAATTATAAAGTATGGGATTAGAAGAGGAATGAATAAAAAAACTATGCCTTTTCGGCAGTTATAAAGAAATATTACAAAACTATAGGTTATATCTTGTTACAAGTTTTGATGTTATAAACTAAGATATTTATAACATGGTATAAGTATGTGGTTATATTATAATTAATGAAAACTATGTGAATAAAGATGTAACAAGTGTAACATATGTATATCATTTTCGGTAAATAATTATAGTTACCAAAACTATATGTTATAAGTTATTGACATATAAAATATCATACTATATGGTAACATGATATAAACATAACACCTTATGATGTTATGAAGTCAAAGTATGGTTATAAATTTTACATGCTGTAGCGCATGCATGTATGTTCAAAAATGAAATATAAACCATAGTATACAATGATATAAATACTAAGGTTAATATATGATTTTGGTATGATGATATAAATCTTGAATGAAAAATAAAATGTGTATAATATAAGGTATTATACCTCATTAAATCAAGGTATATATTTATATATGTATAACCGGCGCAAATACATAAGCATATATATATTATGGTTTACAAACCATATAATGGTAGATAATGAATGTTGACCCATTAATGTAATTATATATTATAAAGGCATAAGGTTTTAAATGAATACCACTTGCTACATTAATAATGAGTTGCATAATATAAGGTATATTAGAGAATAGTAATATACCTGATAAGTGTGAAATATCTACTTTTAGGGCTATAATTCTTCCTATTTTTACAACAATTCATACCATATTACTCACTTATCATATATTTTTCCTTAGATTTATGTTTTAATGTGAGCTGATGCATTTTATATGTCAAATGCAGGAAAGTTAA
Organism: Limonium bicolor; assembly: GCA_023374045.1. Classification (NCBI taxonomy): domain Eukaryota; kingdom Viridiplantae; phylum Streptophyta; class Magnoliopsida; order Caryophyllales; family Plumbaginaceae; genus Limonium; species Limonium bicolor. The sequence goes on along the minus strand of CM041776.1, from coordinate 43,725,172 downwards.
AAGATTATATATAATTTCAGCATTCACGAGGACAACGTAATTTACCCATCCTTAATAAATCACTTGAGGGGATAATATTTGATTTCACACACCAGCACACTCACGTGGAAATCTCGTCATTGATGCTCACGTTATTTTATCATGATGCATCATATTATAGCCAAATTCTTAGCTATATAAGGAGATTTTAGTTAAATTAAAATAAAAATTATCTTTTATAATAGGGTAATTTTGTAATTAATAAATATAGTGGGACAAAATTGAAAATAGAAACAAAAGTGACTACCGGGCATACGATTACGTTTTTTATTTTTTTTTCTTTTATTTTTTTAATCTTTATTAAACAACAATAACTTAAATTGTTGTAACTTTTAATATATAAGTCTAAAATGAAAAAAATTATATCATTGCTCATCTAACTTCAAGCTCTTCAAAACAAGATCAGTCATGGATATGTTTTGACAACTTTAAAAAAAATATTTTTTACATGTATACCATGATATTTTAATATGAGGATGTATGTACATGTTTTAATGTGAAAATGTATATGTTTTAATGTGACGATGTACATGTTCAAATGTGAGAATGTACATATTTTTTAATGAACATCTGTACATGTTTGTATTACCATCTGGACATATTTGTATGACTGTCTGTACAAGTGTTATTTCTTATATGTACAGATTTTAATCTAAGAATATACATATTTAGTGATTCGTACAGGTTTATGTGACCTTCTCTATGTTTTTAATGTACATGTTTTTACGTGAGGATGTACATGTTTTAGTGAATATTTGTACAGGTTTGTATGACCATCTGTACAAGTTTTCTTTTACATTTTGTGCACTATACATGTAAAAATAATTTTTAAAAAGTTGTCAAAATATATCCATGACTGGTCTTGTTTTGAAGAGCTTGAATTTAGATGAACAATGATATAATTGTTTTTCATTTTGGACTTATATATCAAAAATTACAATAATTTAAAGTTTTTATGATAAAAAAGAAAAAAATCTAAAAAAAATGTGACCGACGCCTTTTATTATATAAAAAAAAAGTGTAGGTCAGTGACCTGTAGCTAAGACAGGCTCCATATTATATCACATTCATGAATAACGTGAGCACTAACTGTCGTTCATGATCGAATTACAACCTGATTCTTATATTATGTGAAAATAAAAGACGGCGGCATAACCGAAGAAGAATGAAAAATCACACATCATCACTGAGGGTATATAAGATAATAAGACGTTATTTAGGGTTCGATGAGGGGATACGCACGCCCGAGGCCAGAGGTAGAGGTGGCAATTCGGGTCAATCTTTCGGGTTCGGTTTGGTTAGGTTTGGTCCGGGCCCGTTTTGAACTATATAATATTCGGTTCGGATCGGACTGGGTGGGTGAATTCGGTTTTTCGGGTTTAGTTCGGGTTTATGAAGTTACGGGTTGGTTTGGATCGATTCGATTGTATTTCGGTTTGGGTGATTTTCGGCTAGGGTGGTTTTGGTTTGGTTTCCTATGGTTCGGGTTAGTCAATGGTGCATTTGGTTTTTTCGGGTTATGGGTCTAATTCGGGTGAATTATTTGAGTTGGGCTAAATCGATACAAATTTGTAAATGTCATATTAAAATAATCATTTTTTTCATTTCCGACTACATATATCTCAATAAAATTATGCTAAGTTGACTACTCATGATGTAGACATTGGTCAAATTGAAGGAACATTTTGTGTGTAGGGTGGTTATACAATCTAAAATTGTATCCACCAATTCAAATCTAATTTTGTAAATCTATTCCCATTATAAGAAAATCCTTTCTCCATCAACTAGTATTATAACTATTAGCAAAAAATACAACATGAAAGTTGACACCCACATCCAACCATAAGTTAAAAAAGGCACAAACATTGTTCAAAAAGCATAAATTAAAGGTTCATGATGTATTGTGATGCAAATCTATGAGACATGCACATGTTTACCCGTTATTTTTCAGATGTGTATCTATTAATATTTTCAAAACTTGAAAACGCAACACAATTATTTATTTACTATAGATTATATGTAGGAATAATTTTTACATACTCTTTAGCATTTACATACTTCAGTACATGAATGCTTTACATTTAGGGCGCAGGTTAGACATTACTCTCATCATGTCATTAATTAATGAAGGTTTATGGCCCATACTTTGTTAGAGTAATGTTAGTGACTGTTATGTAGTGGTATTATTTTATTTTTATAATAAAGTAGTTAACATAATATTCTTGTTAGTGCGGGTGACAAATGTATTTTGAGAATCAAATTATATTTAAAGATAATAAGAAATTAAAAGTAATAATATTATTTTAAGGTTTGGTTTAGTTCGGATTATTATCGGTTTATTTTCGATTCGGGTTGCTTTGGGTTTTGGGTGATTATCGGGTTTCGGGTGACTATGGTTCGGATAGTTTCGGTTTGAATATTTTTGTTTCGGATGATATTGGATAGTGGTTGATTTTTGGTTCTATCAAATCTCGGTTCGATTTGGTTCGATTTGGTTCATTGTGGGTTTCGGGTCATTTTTTCATTTGTCCATACGGTTGAGAATGGATTTCGATTAGGTTCGATTCGACTCGGTTTTTCGGGTTCGGGTCAGTTTTGCCACCTCTAGCCAGAGGCCTGCGTCTCTGAATTCATTCTCTCATATAACCACCACCACCACAGTTCTCCATCGTAGACCATCGCCACCAACATACACCCCTCATCACCAGACCACCACCATCATCATACTCACACAAATCCACCATTGTTACACCGGCGTGAAGATGAAGTCAGAGCGGGGAGCCAGAGTCAAACTTGCTAATTGGAGTTTTCTCTACCCTTCCTTTTATTTCGTTTAATGTCGTACTTTGTTATATTTGCTACTTTTATAGTCATGTTAGCGTAGTTAGTCAAGCTCTTTGGATTGAGGTAGCAGACCGGATCTTTATATTTATTTTGTAATCTTTTCTCGAATTCATTAATGTAATAGTGTAATTTCAGTTCTTCATGTGCTTTAATCTTTTGATCAATTATTAAAAGCAATATTTGTAGTTTTCTAATCAACACGCGAGAGCTGAGATAGATAACAAGACATAGGGATTAAACCTGATTAACGACTAGAAGCGTGATCCCGCCTATAGGTTAATCGGTCTCAATAGAAATTGTTCTTTATGCGATTAGTGTGTCCGGATTAGAGCATTAGTCTGCTGCTAGTTCTAGCAACTGGTTAGGATTATTTAGACTTAGCCGTTGACGAATTAATTATAGTTTCTGAGTTTATTGCAGAATTAGGGAAGAGTTTATTAATAGGATTAATAAAGTGAAGGTTTGCAGAACAAGACGGGGTGCTTCCTTAGATTTTAGAGTTTCAATCTTTATTTCTTAATTTAGTTTTTTTTTACCATTTTGTTATTTTATATTTGTTTGTTGAGTCTTTCTTTTTATTAAATAAAGCAAAACTTGAAAAAGTGATGTTTCCTGTTTTCTTAGTTTAGTTTTCTCAGTTAGTAAATAATAAACGGAACGGAGAGGGTGGCGAAGACGCCACGGTACTGTGTGGCGACAACTCCACTTGTCAAGCTATGGTTGGTGGAATTAATGAGAAAAATAAATTAAGGAAAAAAAGTTGAGAAACGCTGTAACTACCGGAGTTTGGGGGTTGAAATATTAGGAGAGAGAAATAATTCTTTTCTTTTAAAATGATATAACTCACAAAATATAAGTGCAAAAATAAAAAAAATTATAACATTGTTCATCATTTTTCGTGCTCTTTAAAACAAGATGCATCATGGATATGTTTTGGTAAAATTAAAATTTTATATTAAGAATGAGTATATATTATGTATTTTTAAAGTGAATCTTATTCATTAGCAAAATGAATATTCTTTAATAATAAAATGAACCTTATTCATTAACAAAATGAATCTTACACCAAACACTCTAAAAACCACCATAGTAAAGTTAAAAACGTCGAAGGCATTTTTATGGTTTGTAGCCTAAACCACAAATCCTTAAAAAGTGTCGAGTCAGTGACGACAATATAAAGTGTAGAACTAATGCCAAAAGATTACCCTACCCCCAAACACCCTAAAAACCACCCTAGGAATGCTAAAAACGTCGAAGGCGTTTTTATGGTTTGTAGTGCAGGGTTTAGGGTCTAACGACCCTAAACCCTAAACCACAAACCCTAAAAAACTGTCGAGTAGTGACGACAATATAAAGTGTAGAACTAATGCCAAAAGATTACCCTACCTCCCCCCAAAACACCCTAAAACCCCCCTTGCATAAGTTGTGGTATGATTAACTTTTACTAGTATTAATAATATTCACTTTTCTTAAACCTTTGATTCACCTTTAAAAGACTTTTGATTCACTTTTTTTAAACCTCTGATTCACTTTTCTTAAACCTCTTCTTCACTTTAGTTAAAACAATCTCTATTTACGAGAATCAGTTTTCTTAAACATTTGATTCACTTTGCTTAAATGCATGATTCACTTTATAAATACCTCTGATTCACATTTCATAAACCTCTTAATCTATGCTTACGAGATTCACTCCTATTACTCTGATTCACTTTGTAACAACTTGTGATTCACTTTTTAACAACATTTGATTCACTTTTATAAAAACTCTAATTCACACTAGTCAAACAATCTCTGTTTATGAGATTCGCTTTTTTAAACATCTTTTTTACTTTTACGCAACTATCTGATTCACTTTTTAACAACCTTTGATTCACTTTGTAACACCCTTTGATTCACTTTTCTTAACCTGAAGATTCACAATGAATCTTGAAAAATATGTACATATGAAAAATAAAAAATTTAAAATTTATCTAAACATATTCATGTTTGGTCTTATTTGAAGAGCACGAAGAATGATGAACAATGTATAATTTGTTTTATTTTTGCACTTATATTGTATAAGTTATGACATTTAGGAAAAAAAAGTATTTTTTCTCTCCTCCTCACATACTACCCTCCTGTACGCGCGTCTGTTGTTCCATCTTCTTCTATTTCTTTCTTTATTTGATCTGCAATAGAGTATTAACATGTACCTGAAATTACACACCAGTACAAAAGGACAAAAAAGATGTTAAAAGACCAAAGTGGCCATCGCCACCTTACAGCATGGCGCTTGCGCCATGTACGAATTTGCGATAATAAATTGTCAGTTAATTGAACGAGGTCCCTGAGATCGACAACCCTCACTCAATTCACTATTCCGCAAAACGATAGGTACACTGCCTAGGTAGAGATAGTAACATATTTCTGCTAACAAATTTTTGACACCGTTACCGGGGACCTCTCGCACAATTAATTGACATTTTTATTTATGTGATTGAGATTTTATTTGAATTTTATATTCCTTTATCTTTATATTATTCTAGTTCAAGTTTGTTACGTCGATTTATTTTTTCTTTTCGTCTTTCGATTTCTTTTTATTACTTCTCTTTTGGTTTTTGATTTTTATTTTTGTCGTACGTGAATTAGGCTTCCGTTACTTTTCTTTCTTTTTCGTTAATCTACTTTTCTTTATCGAATTCGAATACGGACGAGTAATATCTTACGTCAAAGTTGCCAACAAGTTCCGTGTTTTTTTTTTTTGATAAAAGCCTGCATATTCTCATAAATAATTCATACCATATTACATACTCAACTCCTTGTCCAAAAGACAGGCACTAGTAATGTTACGGAGAGTCGTTAAACATTCTAGCAACTAACATACTAGGAAAGTTAAAATAGTCATTTGAGTTATTACACACATAAAGCGTATTACACAAACTTTTGAACTTTAACCTTTCTACCTTGATCTCCAAAATATGGTCGTTGTCAGCCCCAAACACCATCTTGAGATGCTCCTCCTTCATATTATCAAAGCAGATGCAATGGTTACCTCCTAAACTAGCAAGTTCCACTGCATTACAAGCTGCTTTGATAATAGCAATTTGCACTTTGCAAGTGCTTAACATTTTCTTGTTGAAAGCTAGAATTGAAATACCTTCCACATTCCTCAAAAGGCCGCCGATCTGGTATGGATGATTCCTTTTAGTGAAGACATTCAAAGAGACAGAGATGAAACCTGGGGTGGGGGATTCCATTTGACACCTTCTCTTCTTGCTGGACAGTGCATATTGTTAGCAGCTTTGTAAGCCTCAATATATGCAATGTTTTTCTCAATCACATTCCACCAAGCTAGAGATGAATCATGTTTACATCTATTCCTAGCATCATATATCACCCACATGAGGTTGATAACAGAGGAAAGCTTTTCCTTCCCCCACCCTCTTGCTTGGTCAAAGACCCAATCAACAATAGCAGCACCATCAATAGTTGGAACATTCTGAAGGTTGATACTAAGCCCCCAAATATCAGAGACCGCACAACACTTGAAAAAACAATGTGCAGAAGTATCTTTATCCCCACAAAAGAAGCAGGTTATAGCACCACCAATTCTATTACCTATGTTACCTTGACAAGGAGTAATTCCTTTGAGAAATTTCCAAAACACCAATCGAGCTCGAGGCGGGCTGATATCTTTGTCGATTTTGTTCCTAAGGAGAGAGAAACAGTTAGGCATAGACGCCTGACCATCTTCCTTATCTTTTTGAATCAAATTGAAACCAGATTTAACAGAATATTTTTTATCTCTTTGTGAGGTCCCAAACCCAATGGTCATTTTGAGAGGAGTTTATAGGAAGGGAGGCAATGAAGTTACTTTCTGTTGAGCTAAGAGTTTGTTGGAGTTTTTGAATGTTCCAACAATTATGACTAAGGTTGATGTAATGAGAGACCAACTCAGTAGAAGAAGAGGAGGGGTTTTTGTTGAGATAATATGAGAAGCACCCGGTCTTGGAACCCAAGGAAAATTCCAAAACAAAGTAGAAGACCCACTTCCCACTTGCTTCCTAATGCCAACTTTTAAAGACTGATATTGGGAATCAAGGATTTCCAAATCTGACTAGCCTTCGACGGGAGCTTAGCTTCAGTTACACACCCATTGGGGAAATAAAGGGCTTTAAGAGACCAAGACAGCGATAAGCGATTCCGGAGAAGAAATGATTCTCCACAGCTGTTTAGTGAGCAAAGCTTTATTGAAATCCTCAACACTCCTGAAACCCAATCCACCATCATCAGGTTTCCTACAAACATTACTCTACTTCAACCAAAACATGGGCTTAGAACTTTTTTTACCTCCCCACCAGAAACCTGCTATGATAGAGTTTATTTTAGCAACAACCGTCTTGGGGAGAAGAAAGAGAGCCATAGAATAGCAGAGGATGGCTTGCAGGACACTACTCACCAATATTGTCCTTGCCGCTTGGGACATAGGAGTACTCCAAGAAGCAACTTTTTTCTGGATGGCATTAATAATATATTCGAAAACCTGAGATTTGTTTCTTCCTATCTTCAAAGGAAGCCCAAGGTACCTAGAGAAACTGGACACTTCTGACACCCCCAGAACATTGGAGATACTGGTTTTATGAGGGCCTTCCAATCTATTACTGAAAACAATCTATGATTTATCAAGGTTAATGTGGTGACCAGAGGCTTTAAGGAACTTCTGAAGAGTACTATGGAGAAAGGTTGCATTTTCAACCGAAGCACACCCAAAGAAGATTACGTCATCAGCAAAAGCTAGATGAGAAATTGAAGGACTATCAAACTTCATTTTGATACCCTTAAAGTCTCCCGCAAGATCAGCTTTATTCAGGTAACTAGATAAAGCTTCTTGTGCCAGAATAAACAGAAAAGGGGAAAGGGGATCACCTTGTCTAATGCCCCTTGTTTGCTTGAAAAACTGACCTGGAGAACCATTTATGATAACTGCACATCTAGCAGAAGAAATACAATTCATGACTGGAGTCACCCAGTTTGAAGGAAAGCCCATGGCTGTGAGGATTCTGAAAATAAACCCCCACTACAGTCTGTCATATGCCTTACTGAGGTCTGTTTTTAGAGCAAAAAAACCTTTTTTCTTTGCTAAGCTTTTGTCTAAGTAATGATGGAGCTCACCAGCAAGGATGATGTTGTCTGAAATCAACCTACCCTTGACAAAACCTGATTGATTTTCAGAGATGAGAGAAGGAAGCAAGGTCTAGATTCTTGTGGCTAGAATTTTGGAGATGATTTATATGTGAAGTTACAAAGAGCAATTGGTCTGAAATTTTCAATACTAACAGCTACTGTGATTTTGGGAATCAAGGTTATAAAGTAGTCATTTAAGTTATCGGGAAGGTGCTCACCTCTTCACACATCAAGAACCGTGGAGGTAATATGAGGACCCACAATATTCCAGTACGTTTTAAAAGAACTTACCATTAAACCATCAGGACCAGGGGACTTATCAGATCCCAGAACTTTGACAGCTTCAAAAACTTCTTGAACTGTATAAGGAGCACTAAGTTCCTCGATGGAAGAGGGAGAGAGCTTGTTCCTCACTGCATTCTCAAAACACCCACCATCCGAAGGAAGAGAAGAACAGATCCTGTAATACCTTCTGGAAATATTCTCAATTTGATCCCAACATAACACATCTCCCCAATCTCATTTTTAAGTCCAAAGATATCATTAGTCTTCTTAGCAAAAGAGGCTTTAGCATGAAAGAATTTTGTGTTCCTATCACCTTCTTTAAGCCAAGATACTCGAGACCTTTACTGCCACCCGATTTCTTCTTTCAATGCAAGCAACTCAATTTCAAACATGAGTCTCTTTCTGTTATTATCAACACCCACAGAAAGAGGAACTTTCGAGAATTCAGCTAGCTCCTTCTTTTTAACAGAAATCTTCCACTTGATTTTTTTAATAGACCAACCCTTTCCACTGGGATAACTTCTTGGCACATTCTTCAAACTTTTGCCCCAGGTTCAGATAATTCTTGCCCCAAACTTCCTGGACAATAAACTTACACTTTTCCTCCAAACACCACCCATTTTCAAATCTAAAAATCCTCACTGGAGATTTGTGGTTACTGAAAAATCTGATAAGGATTGGACAATGATCCGAGTTCTGACGAGGGAGAAGTTCAACAGAAAGGTTTGGGAAGAGCTCCATCCCAAGAGGACAATTGAAAACTCTATCCAATCTACTTATAGAGTTTTTTGCATCCAGTTGACAGTTGGTATACGTTCCAGCCTCTCCAAAAAACCCATGTCGTGCAGGCCACAATACGCAACAGCTTGCCTAAAAGGTTCCATTTGGTTTTCATGTCTTCTTCTCCATCCCGTTTTTTCGTAATTATACAAAATCTGGTTAAAATCTCCAGCTACTATCCAAGGCAGTTTGATATGGTCTCTTAGTACTCCTAGGAGCTTCCAAGATAATAACTTTAATTTCCAGTCTGACCACCCATAAAATCCAGTGAAATGAATGGATTACCACCTGAAGCACAACCTCCACTGACATATGATGCTGGGAGGAATTCAATTGCTTGATCTCTGACGTACCTATTCCAACTCTCCACATCAAAGCCAAACCACCACTTCTCCCTCTACTACTAACTGCCTCTCCACCATATGAGGGAAAATAACGAAAAAATTCAATCTTATCTTCCCGATTTTTGTGAGTCTCCATCAAGAATATGATGCCCGGTGTGTGATCTGCAATTAAATTCTTCATCCAGAGCTTCGAGTTAGACTTACCCAGACCCCTACAATTGAGGGAGATACAAGTCATCTCAGCTACTAAAACCCCGCTCACGGACTAGGAGACCGAAACACCCAATCTGAAATTCACAGTTATCCCGACCCGCAACAAACCAGAAGAGAACCCCAACGTCACACCACACCTCCAAAGCAGAGCGCCAGAGACTAACAGAGGCAATGCGCTTCTCCTCACTGTCCCACACAATACTTTGCCAAATGACAGTCTAAAATTCTCCCAATTACTTCAAGAATTTCGACGACCCCCACACCTAAAATCACCTCTTCAAGCGCGAATACCTTAGTCTTTGTTGATTAACGACCTCCCGAACACAAATACTTCAAAACTAAATCCCTGCGGAAGATTACCAGACATTCGAAGCACTTCGAGAGCAGACCACTGTAGAGACCATAGCTAGTTCGAGGAGCAGATAAACCTCACGCTGGAGTAGCCCTGATCAAGAGGAAATAGAAACCCCTCTGGGACGGTATAGAGCCGACTCTCCCTTTCAGTTCTACTGTCCTAACTAAATAGGCTAGATAATAACTCCAGCGACGAACAAACAGGACTCTGGCTAAAACCCAGAGCACTTGAAACAGACGAACAAAAATATTCCAAACCCACGTTTCTGTAAACAATAAAATACCTCACCCTTTGAGAAGATGGCTTGGATGGGAACCCCTCACACTGGTAATATCACTCCGGACGGATGTGAAGAAGAGGGACTAAGGGATCCCTCCTAAATCGTCTCAGACGATAAAATACTGTAGCCCTTCTACAGGAGAATCGCCTTCTCGGAGCCACAACAAGTTCCGTGTTTAGTGTTTACGTTCCGTGTCGATTTTGATTTGTTTTTTTTACTTGAATTACGTTTAGTATTACCTTTTGTCTTTCTTTTGTTTCATTATTTTTCTTTTCTGTTTTTTTAAAGCGTTCAGTTGATTTTTATAGTTTGTTTAGGTGGATTTCAATTACGTTATTATTATTATTGTTTTTTTGTTTAGAATTTGATTTGATTATTTTAGTTTGCATTTCCGGTTGTATAATTTTTTGTTAGTCTTTCCGGTTTTATTTGTTTTACAGTTTTTATTTTATTTTCATTTTCTTTATCTGTTATTTATTTTAGTAATTCTTTTTATATTTTTCTTTGTTATTTTGTTTAGTTAATTTTGTTTTTGTGTTTCTTTTCTATTTTTAGTTCTATTTTACTTTTTATTTTTGTTTTTGTTTAGAAAGAGGCTAGTTACTGACAATGGAGGATAACATGAATGAGTTGAGGAGAGTGCTCACACAGTTGGAGACGACGGTTGCGATAATGAACATAGAGCAGAATTTGAACAGGTATAATCAGTCGGGTGCTCAAAGTTACAACCAGTTCAGGCGACAAGATTATTACCAGCCACAACAATCGTCTTATCGACAGCCTTATTGGTGGGAAGGTGAGCAGACTAGAATGCAGATGGAGGAACAACAGTTTTACACTTATCAGGAGCCTCCTAAGGAGGATACGAGCAAGATAGAGAGCATGCTTGCAGAGCTCCTGGAGCAAAGAAAAGCCACTAATGCTAAATTGGCTGAAATTGAATCTAGGTATGATGCTAAGTTTGCAGAGCAGGCAGCCAGATATGCTGATCAGGCCTCCATTAATCAGAATTTGGAGAGACAGATGAGCCAGCAGAGCAGCAGCTAGCACAGGCACAAGTGGAATTCTCCCATAGCCAATGTTATTCGGACCTAGTGGACCAATCTCAAGTAGAGACTTTGATGGGTGAAGACCATTCCAAGCCTATAATTTCAGAAGCTGAAGAGGAGTCTGATGAAGAGGATGAGCGACATACCAGGAGTGAATCATCTGATGAAGAGGTTGAGCGACATGCTGAAGAGTTCTATTGCCCTCCCTCCCCAACCTCGACTCAACTCGACTATCCAGGGATTAAGCATATTTTGTCTGAGCTAGTCTACGAGCTAGAAGAGGATTTTCCCATGGAGCCTCACCAACCAGAAAAGGATATTTATATCCTCGAATCTGAGGAGGGAACACCGCTACCACCAAGTCATCAACAACTCCCACTTTGCCTCAAGAAGCCTCAACAACAGAAGGAGGATGTTTACATCCTCCAATTTGAGGAAGAAAATCCATCATCACCTGGTCTCCAAGTAGAAATATGTTACCGGCAGTATCTCCTCAAACATCAGGTTTTGTGGAGTATTCATTTTCCTATTTTATTTGCCGAAGTAACGCTTTGTTTTGATCCAGGTGGTTTGCTTTTAATTACTGCCTATTTCGTTTTCCTGGCAAAGCTATTATCTACTTTTATTTTTGATCCAGGATAACGAAGCGGGAGTCTAGCCAAAGATTATAAAGACGGGCAGCTTACTGGGAGGCAACCCAGTGGTTAAATTTATGTTTTGTTTTTGTTTTTGTTTTTTGGTTTTATTTTTGTTTTTCTTTCATTAAGGAGTGGCAACGGTGCCTATGCTTTTAACGCAACGCTTCTAGCGTTTTTGTTGTAGTTGTGAGCGTGTGCAGGTGAAATTCTTGTTATGGTGTTTGATGTACCCCAAGGCTGGACACTTGCTGGAACGCAAGTGTGAGGAACCCTACCCCCTTTGTTCAAGCTTAAGTGTGAGGAAGAGAACCTTCCTCAATCTACGATATCAGGGAGTTTCCGTTTCTCCTTATTTTTAATGTTTATGTTCAGCCTATCATGACTTTTATGCTTAAAGATTATTTTTATATTAGTCATCATTGTCCTGAATGAAATTCTTGATGAGTTTGCAATATTTAGAAAGTCCTTTTCTTGGTTTTAATTTGTGAACAATGAGGACATTGCTCCTCTTAAGTGTGAGGAAGTAGGGGTACTTTCTAAATATTGACAATTGCACTTAATGCCACATTTGTTTTTGTTTGTCCACTTATTTTGAAAGGATTGCTTCTTTTAAGTGCCAATAAATATTGAATATTCAGGTGAAAATTTTTGTTGAGGTTTTGAAAACAAGCCTGATGGCCACCCCAAGAATCTTTCTGCTTTTGGCTGTTTGTATGTATAGTTTTATCCAAACTGAATCTATTTTCACTGAAATTTGGTGGATTAGCTGATTATGAAAACCGAATAAGTCTAGTTTGGGATTTTGGGAATTATAAGAAAGTTTGGTATGAAAGGATAAGGCAAGGTACTCCGCTGATCTGAATTAAAATTTATTTCTGAACCAAAACAGGCCTCTTCACTCGGTTATTAAGTCCTTGGGGTGCTTCATCACCCATCTACCTAAGGTCTTGTGATCTGGGATAGAAGGCCCAACGCCGCTACATGGGTGAAAAGAAAAGTCTGAGGGGATGAATTAAATATGCAAATGGCAGAATAGAATGCTAAGGAAAAGGAACTTTAAAAAAGTTAAATGTGTAATTCGTTTTTGCTTATTCTGATCATGAGTATGTGGTATTGAAAGGTATCACGGAATAAGGTGTTACTTCACACCCCTTGTCATCCAAAGGTTAGAGGAAGAAACGGTGGAAGATCCCAGACTATTCTGTTTCAGTTTCTATAATCTAACTTTTCCATGCTTTTAACTCTACCCTTATTCACTGTTTGCGAAAACCTACAGCTAGTAGCAGAACTTTTCTTTTGATTGCCATTTTGCTTGTTTTCCATCGACAGTTGTTTGATCCTAAGTTTCAATACTATGGCCCTTAAGAGTAGTCATATTCTGTATTTGCTTGAGGACAAGCAAAAGCTAAGTGTGAGGAAGTTTGATAAGTGTAAAATATATCTACTTTTAGGGCTATAATGCTTCCTATTTTTACAACAATTCATACCATATTACTCACTTATCATATATTTTTCCTTAGATTTATGTTTTAATGTGAGCTGGTGCATTTTATTTATATGTCAAATGCAAGAAAGTTAAAAGATATATATATATATATATATAATTTCAGCATTCACGAGGACAACGTGATTTACCCATCCTTAATAAATCACTTGAGGGGATAATATTTGATTTCACACACCAGCACACTCACGTGGAAATCTCATCATTGATGCTCACGTTATTTTATCATGATGCATCATATTATATCACATTCAAGAATAACGTGAGCACTAACTGTCGTTCATGATTGAATTACAACCTGATTCTTATATTATGTGAAAATAAAAGACGGCGGCATAACAGAAGAAGAATGAAAAATCACACATCATCACTGAGGGTATATAAGACGTTATTTAGGGTTCGATGAGGGGATACGCACGCCTGAGGCCAGAGGCCTGCGCCTCTGAATTCATTCTCTCATACAACCACCGCCACCACAGTTCTCCATCGTAGACCATCGCCACCAACATACACCCCTCATCACCAGACCACCACCATCATCATACTCACACAAATCCACCATTGTTACACCGGCGTGAAGACGAAGTCAGAGCGGGAGCCAGAGTCAAACTTGCTAATTGGAGTTTTCTCTACCCTTCCTCTTATTTCGTTTAATGTCGTACTTTGTTATATTTGATACTTTTATAGTCATGTTAGCGTAGTTAGTCTAGCTCTCCGGATTGAGGTAGCAGACCGGATCTTTATATTTATTTTGTAATCTTTTCTCCAATTCATTAATGCAATAGTTTAATTCCAGTTCTTCATGTGCTTTAATCTTCTGATCAATTATTAAAGAAATATTTGTAGTTTCTAATCAACACGCGGAGCTGAGATAGATAACAAGACATAGGGATTAAACCTGATTAACAACTAGAAGCGTGATCCCGCCTATAGGTTAATCGGTCTCAAACAGAAACTGTTCTTTATGCGATTAGTGTGTCCGGATTATAGCATTAGTCTGCTGCTAGTTCTAGCAACTGGTTAGGATTCGTTAGACTTAGTTGTTGACGAATTAATTATAGTTTCTGAGTTTATTGCAGAATTAGGGAAGAGTTTATTAATAGATTAATAAAGTGAAGGTTTGCAGAACAATCCGGGGTGCTTCCTTAGATTTTAGAGTTTCAATCTTTATTTCTTAATTTAGTTTTTTTTACCGTTTTATTATTTTGTTATTTTATATTTGTTTGTTGAGTCTTTCTTTTTATTAAATTAAGTAAAACTTGAAAAAGTGATGTTTCCTGTTTTTCTTAGTTTAGTTTTCCTAGTTAGTAAATAAATTGTCAGTTAATTGAACGAGGTCCCTGAGATCGACAACCCCCACTTAATTCACTATTCCGCAAATGATAGGTACACTTCCTAGGTAGAGATAGTAACATATTTCTGCTAACAATACCATGCAATATAAACTAACGTGGCATGGGTGCATGCAACCATAGGTTATAAATGTAACCATGCATGCAACTATAGGTTATAATACATGCCTATGCATGCGATGGAGCAGTCGAATTAAATATACGAGAACGAATGAACTTATGTAAAAGCATAACGCTTATAAAATATTACGAGTAGGAATAATATAAATTCCTACGTTCGAAAACGTTAACTACAACGTTCTTATAAAACCGACTCGTTTGTTAAACCGAGTATTAATACGTACAACGAGCAAGGCGTTTTAGTATAACGATGCTCTAACTAATAATTGTTGAAATCCGGGGATGAAATACTGGGGTTACTAACGTTATTTGGAAATACCGAGTCACTTTGTCATGTGAATTGACACTTAGCGTTTTTCGTATTTTTAGATCGCAACCCAGACGTGCGCGCTCGACAAGCTTAGTGGTCGACACTGCGCAACCTTGGACTAGGTGTACGGTATGTAAAGGGATTTGATCCGGGTTGACCTGAGGAATTCCTCGGGCTTGGATTTGTTTGTTATAACGTGTGTGATATGTGTGTGATTAAGTGTATGTGATAATTACATGTTTTACTGCATTAATTATTTATGCACGAACGTCCTACGGGACTAATACTACGTCGACTATAGATCGACTTATATGAAACTACATATGCGAGTTACGTGATTGTGATTACCGTTGTCTGACATAATACGCTAAGTATTATAAGTATGTAGTTATAACCTAAGTAAAATACTTAGGGACGAGACACGACATCGTCGGTCTCTAGAGCTTTGACTCGAACATGAAATACTACCTAGAATGATTCTAGGCATGCGTAAGACCCACAAGGCAGCCAACAAATAAGTGATGTTCTTCATATCTAAAATGGAATTAATTAACTGGATAACCAAGTTAATAGTGGAGTGTGAATAAATGTGATGATATACCTTAATCCAGTTAGTCACTGGCTACTGGTCGCGCGTAGAGATCTCTTGGGTTAACCCGTATCGGGTTTCACCCTAGTTAATCCTGATCGAGCCTAGATAGATCGTCAGGCGGAGTGTGCTACCATTGGCTCCAGGCCCTTGGCCACCTAAATGGACGCCTTTACAAAGGCAAAGTGAATAAGTTCCGGAGTCTTCGGATCATCAGGGCAGTGAGCACCTTGTGTGTACGTGGGACTACTGTCCAAGTGAGATTAATTCGGGTTGTCCCAATTGACGCCCGACAGTGCTAACCAAATCATGTGATATGTGAGGGCCCGGGGGCCAACTGTTGTAATGTGCAATAATGTTAACAAATGTTGTGTAACACCCCTACCGCTAATACTGTCACTACTGTACAAATACTTACCTTCGCAGCGGATACTACATACACAACAGCGGGTGTACAATGTCGTTAGTCACCCATGTGACTAACAAGGTGAGTTACAATACTACATACTATCGGTCTGATGAATTTGAACATACAGAGTACTCTATACAATACATTACCTTCCCTTGCATACTCAACCATAATTCAATTACAACTCCAATACAATACTATACCGAGTATACTACAATCCTTAAATTACCGATATAGTTTGGACTTCTAAATTCGCATTACAATACAAGTACAGATCTCTATTATACAACTACCCATGCTTACATAGCAGTCCCCGTCCTACTCTCTCGAACGATGGTCGGCTTCGAATACCTGCACACTAAAAACGTTCCCCCTAGGGGGTCAGCTTACGCTGCATATGAAATTCACATATACAGCGTGCTAACCGCGGTACGCCGACTATTTTGGGTTGGATATACATGGAGTTCATTTTACATGCATACATACATACTATTGCTACAACAATACAATCACAACACTTACATACATATACAAGGTTCAATACTTATTAGGGAATACAATTCCAAAGTCAACCATTCGTGTTAGTTACTTACTCATTACTCCTTTGTTACATTACTCACTACTCTGTTCGTACTGTGTTCAATATCCGTTACCCTACTCGTACTCACTCCTCACTCGCTACTCATCACTTTACTCTTGCATACTCATCACTCAATGCTCATTACCTTACTCGCACACATTCCTTACTCCATACTCGTTACTATACTTGTGCATACTCACTGCTCAATACTCCGTACTTACTCATACATACTCAATACTCAATACATACTCATACATACTCAATACTCAATACTCAATACTTACTCATACATACTCAATACTCAATACACAATACTTACTCATACATACTCAATACTCAATACTTACTCATACATACTCAATACTCAGTACTCAATACTCTGGTCTCTGGGCGGAGTCATACACAAGACTCGCCACGGGGCCTACAAATTCCAAAGCTATACACTTAGCTCCTCAAATATACAATTGTCCATTTCTACCGGACTACTCAAATTCCCAACACTCCTCTCTTGGAGTATCTTAAAATATCAAGGATTAGCCTAGAAGTATCTCTCTCGATAACCTCCTTAGCTGAGGGAATTACTAGCGTCTAGTATTCTCAGGTTTAAGGGTTTCCCCAACATATCGAATACTCTCATGCTCGGGACATTACTTACATCTGTCGGTTCCTCTCATAGTGGGTCGACTAATTTGCTAAGGGGTTTAGAGATCCCTCATCATTCTTTACTACTCTCATGGTTCATGTCTTGCTCTACCATTAATTCCTCCAATAGGTTTATTTTCATACTTCCACTACTTATTGTTGGTGGATTGTTCATTTCGGTTCTCCTACCGTTATCGGGAGGTTACTACTCCCGTACACTCTCTCACATTCTAATGAGTTCATTGGTTTGCGTTATCGTTTATTGGTTCGTTACTTTAGTGCGTTTCTATGTTTCCGTTAGTTCAAAACGTGGCTCTTACTATGAGTCACTAAACACAAGACTCACCTATGAGTCGGTCTACGCACTAAGTGAAGCCACACAATCAACCAAGAAGGGTTAGCTCATACAACATACAGCAAGACATACAATGAAAGGCAATAAACCGTTTTCATGCTTTAGTCTTGATTAGCCGGCATACAGCACACAAATCAACGTAACTCGGTTAGCATACGGGGCATGAGAAAATCATACCTTTCACCGGGGTTAGCTTTACCGTGTGTTCCCTTGTTCCTTGGTTCACACTTGGTCCTCTGATAATGTTTCCAACATTGTTATTAATACTAGGTTCATACGATACACAAATAATTACTACTCCCGTACTTACCCCGTTATCCCGGTATACTTAGTTTCCCCCATGTCAAACTATGTCCTTACTTCCCATTCATTTCCTACACTTGTTTACACTTCTTAGGACCTTTAAATATCACCAAACAAGGCCTTAACAACTTCTAAAACCATTACCAATCAATCCCCCATGTTTAAAAGCCTAAAAACCACTTTCTGCACAATTTTGGGGGTGGTCCGGGACTTGGTCCGCACCCAAGGTCCCGGACCATACAAGAACATCACTCTCGGCCATTTTTAACACCCTGGTCCGGGACTTGGTCCTGGACTAAGGCCCCGGACCAATACCTGTTTTGAGTCTCGACCATTTTTCTGATGCGGTCCGGGACTTGGTGCCTATCCTAAGTCCCGAACCCTGCTAAAAACTGCTACTTAGTGGATTTTTCAACCCCTAATCAACCCTTAATCCACCTCCAATCATTCCATAATCTTTCCACATGTTTTGTACATATTTAAACACACTTAAACACTCACTAAAACTCCTTAAATCCATGGTCCAATACTTACTCAACTCCTTGCTCAAATTCAACAAATTTTCATTCACATTTTCACACTTTGCACACTTGTGCATTCCTACACTCCCCTTTGCATTTTGCACTTTGTTATAATGCCATATTACCATTCCAATGCATTCCCAATCAACTACACTACTACCTACACCGTACAACTCTCTTCTTACCAAATCTTGCACACTAATTTTTTCTAGTTCTACAATGCATTTTGATACCTCATTGCTACAGATTTTTACCTTCTTATTTCTCATACTACAACTACCATCCCATAGCTACAAAACATCTCTACTAACTCCAATACACACCTTGGTTCTCCCATTCACCAAGTCATTCTTAATGCACAATTCCTACTGAAATTTTGCCATAGTTCACCTACTTTCCTTACTTATCCACACATATCCTTTCTCATCAAATTCAACCTAAAGCTAGCCACCCCCAACAAGGGTCCTACCAGCACACATACAAAATCCCAATACACCAATACTTCCTCAATTACAATACCAATACATCATTACTTCCTCAATCCACCTTACTAATACACATACATAATTTATTTGGCTCTAAGGCCTACAATCCAAATACAAGCTCATAAATACTTAAACTTCCACAAACTACAATACTAATACAATATTTTGGGTTCATTAATTAGTTTACCCATTCCTATTACTCTAATGCGTTATAATTTATCATTAGGAAGGAGCTCTTACCTTGAGCTTATAATTTCTTCATTTCTTTTCCATTTCTCCTCCTTCTCTCTTTCTTGCACAAATCGGTCAAATGGGAATGGAGTCCAACACCCAAGAAACACAAAAATGCATTTTAATTATTCTTCTAAACCCTTAGAGAATTCCAATCCAATAAAAAGGGCTTAGAGCACAAGTTAGGGTTTTACTTTTGGAGATTTTTGAGAGGGGTTCTCACCCTTGAATCAAGAAGGGGATTACTCCACCATTGGAGGGTTGAAGCAATACTCCAAAGCAAGAAGAAAACAAGGTGTTACAAAGAGCAAAAATCGGTCAAGAGAGAAATGTGAAGAAAAAATGAATTTTCTTTGGAGCTTCTTACCTTAGAAGGAAAAGGAGGCTCCAAGCTACAAGGTGGTGCCCTTTTCTCTTCAAATGGGCAAACCCACGAAAATGAAACTCATCCTTTTCGAATTTTGAAAAGAGAGAAGTGTGGAGCTTGAAGAGGGGAAGAAGAATATGTGTTCGGTTTTTCATTTGGAGCTCTAAAATGGCTTGAGCATGGAGATGAAGGGAGGCTGCCATGGGAGCCATGGGAGAGCTTCAAAAATCAGCTGCAGGGGGGGGGGGGAGAAGAGGAGTCTCACGATGGGGGAAGGAAAGAATAGGAGAGAGAGAAGGAAATGAGAGGAGAGAGATGCCTTTTCACTTTTTGTACTTTTCTACTTTTGACTTTTCAACTCCTTAGATTAATATATTAGTCAAGAGTGTGTGAGAGGACTGTTTAAACCAGTAAAAACCGGCCCCCACTGTTATACTAGCTGGAGCGTTTTTCATCTTTTACAGAAAACGCTCGTTATTTTACCCGGTTTTGATACTATTCACTAACCGGGCCCGTTTTCTGGAATTTCCTCGTTTCTTCATTTTTATTGGTCATTAAGCTTCCTTTAATGCTTAATAATAGTTTTTTAATGATTTATAATTTTTACGGGTTCGTTTGACCACTTAAATCACGTTTTCGAGTTTTCTCGAAAAACGTGCGCTAAAGCTCTATTAGGTTTTAATACGTTATTTGGATCCGTTTTCTTCGGGAATCGTTCCCGTATACTAATTAGGCATGAATAAGACTTAGGAATCCTTATAATACTCTAATCGAGGTCTCGTACTTCCTATGGTTATTTAACGCTTATTTTAGCGTTTTCCGCTCTTTAAGCGTTTTTCTCATTTCTTTTGGATTTATTTTTCCTTACCAAAATTACTTAGGCACTATTAGGCCCTTAAATACTATATTAAAATAATTTAATCACCATATTTAAGTTCGGGGTACTTCAATCTACCCCCCTTAAAGAACTTTGCCCTCAAAGTTGGTGAATCTAATATTGTTACTCGTATAAATACTCTATGCTAAGGTTATGACCTCTACATATAACTTGTCAAACTCCAAGTGTCTGACTCGATGTATACTACACATCCAAACATCATGTCACTGCAACCATAGCAATCAAAGATATCCGTTACAAGCTCTCAATGGGGTCCGTCTGTAGATAAATGAGGTACCATCCTCTCCCATGTCAAGCGATCCCTCAGGTACCGGTCACGTTTGAACACTTATGCTTTCTAGTTCACAGCCGTCATGACTTGAGCACTTACACTTTCTGGCTCTACGGTCCTTTGGTTCCGATCAAATTCATTTGCACATATAGAGATCCTCAGGCACTTACTCATACTTACTCATACTTACTTCGGGACTACGCTGCCCCAGTGCCTTTGGAAAAATACAAAACATACACTCTCACCGTACGAACGGTGTAGTGGTTTCAAAACTAATCAACACTCCCACCGACTCAAAACTAGCTTCACCTCCTATGGTTTCGACCGGATACCCGTGCCTAGGCATGGAAGATTCACTAGCGCCCGTGGGAGTGGTTTCAAAACCGATCCTCATTCTCAGGTTGAAGAAAACATTGTACCAAATTAGTTTTGGAAATTCATTTTGAAAACTTGCATACATCTCCCAATTCCATTTATGATGATTATGCCTATTACTAGTGTTATTACTGTGACCACTTAAGGGAAGCTTCCAGAGTCCTTCCACCCCAATGTGATCAGCATTGGTGTTGAATTATCCTTCCACCCCAATTTGTGTTCGGTTTCCCTTGATCGCTAGCAAATCAAGTTCCACTTCCCACCTCAATACAAACAGACAGATTGTCAAACATTATTTCGTTTTCTATCTTTTTAATCTTAATAGTCATAATCACACACATACATTTTACAATTTATAAAATTCACTTACTTACTTACTAATCATCTCATCAATTATTACTACTTCTTCTCCAACTACTATACTTAAGAAATTCATAGGTATAATATCCCATTAATTTGCTATACTCAATTTATACTCATAAAATACATCGGCTTCATACCGATTTATACTCATTACATACATCGGTTCCATACCGATTTATACTCCTCAAGTCTCCCATACATACTCATTCCTCATACTATTACCAATCGGGGTTTCCATTCCCCTGGAGTTTCTCTACTCCATTCCTATTCTTATTTCCCAAATAACCATAATTACACGATGAGGGAATACAAATGTTTATGTAACATAAGTATCAATCATCAAAACAATTTCTTTTGCGCTATACGCATTGTAGTTTACGCACCTATCACGTAAAACGTACATTTCGCGGTTTTCGCTCTACCCCCCTTAAAGGGATTACGCCACGTAATCTACCACGTGTCATCATTGGACATTGGGCAAAGGCATTCAGCCGTCATGGAGTGGTTCAGCTTCCATGCGGTTTATTATACAATGTTCCTTGATCAATGGGTCTTAACCGTATTACCGGTTAGTCCCTACATCAAGATTTTCCATCGGAGTTTATTTAACTGTGAACCGGGTTCGGTTCTAGCCTAAATAGCTTCAAGGCATTGATGATTGACCTTTTATTGCGGTGACTCTGATAGCTCGGGTTATTCGCCCTTCTTGTTATCCTTAAACATCACCTTTTTATCCCTCTTTTTGTGGGAATAAGGTTTGTTCCATCAAGCGTGGTATTCTTTTACCGTGTGGAACTCAATGAGTTTTAGATTTATAACCAGCTCTCTGGCAATCTATATACATACTGTTGTGTTTTGTAGTGATCATTCACTTGGTTCCTCCGACTTATTGTCGGGTGAGGTTAAGCCACTACTTAGTTGTAGTGCTTCCTCTATTGTCAGTAGCTTCTGACTTATGCCCGTTATCTGATTCTATACAAGTGTTCTTTATTTGTATGACCTTGCATTTTCTATGCATCGGTCATAGTGACTTTCTTAAGTCTCCTTTCACTTTTTATTCCCATGGAATTCACATCTTGTGATTATTAGTGTGTTTCACACACTTCATGCTTCCTTGGCCTTAGGCCGCACGGTTTGTTTCTAAGCTTTTGCTTAACTGGCTTATGCCATGTACATTGGTAAAAGGGAAAATTTTCCAAGATTTACATTTTCCATATTCCTAGCTATCCCACCAGATCATTAACTGCACAAGTGCAATACCAAAACACTCAGTCCTACAGAGTGCAGAGGCGTAAACTCTTGGCAGTAACTCTCTTACAAGGTCACAATAGGAATGATCGTTACTCCTTCAGGTGGTGCTTCATCATTTGGTGCAGACTCCTGGCTTGTTGCCCGGTCTGTCCACTATCTCGTATTAACAAGTATTCAGTTCATGCATTTCCACCATTTATACCATGGTTTGGTGTTTATACTTCTGAGCTCCTTGAGCGTTATTTACTTATACTTTACGTTCTCACATATCGTGTTCGTTCTGAACCGGTTACTCCTTTGTTGTCAACAGTTGCTATTTAAGCTTATTTGGCATTGGTTGGCAGTAATTGTATGCTCAAGCTCCACTACGTTAGTAGTTCTGAAAGGGATACATTTTCAGACATTTATTGATGGTATCCTCTACTTGGGATCTGTATGTTCACCGCTCTTGCGGTACCACAATAACGAGGGGTATCTTTTCTCGTTAATTATTTAACCATCTCCCTGGTGCCGTTCTTGGCAACTCTTCATATCGTTCACATTGGTTTTTGCAACCTTTGGGTTGTGTCCTGTAGTAGGTTTATGGCATACTAGCCATGTTACCTAGAGCTCTGCTCATCTTAGGCGGTTCACAAGCTTTGCTTCCTTATACCATCAATTGTTTTGGAGGTAAGTAATTTGAGGTTGATTGTCGTCATTGTTAATTTAGGGTATCCCCTAGTAAGTGGGATCCCTTCAGTGTTCTAACCGAGTGTCCATTCCAGCTCTTGTACTTTTATCACGCTTCCGACACCCTTCAAGGATTGCTCCTGGGTGTTGTTAATTATGCCATTACGCCTGGCTGACACTTATGAGTATGTCCAGTTTGTTATCTTACCTTGCGGTTCTGGATCTGAATTATTCCGTTAAGGGTTATAAAGTCTCCCGTTCTTAGGGTAGACCATTGGTGTTTCTTCTTATGTTTTTACCGGTTTGGTATTTCCTTTAGTGGTGAATGGTATCCTTCGGTACCTTATATGATCACCCTGTGTGTTTGTGGTAGTTATCTTGGGAATTCCATCCCAATCATTGAACACTGGTGTGTTAATGTTAGGTGTTTGCCTTATAGTTTTAGACTCGATATTCCTTCCAGTTATCATGCTTTACTTCAATATCTTCTAGACATATCCAATGTCTTGTTCCGTTGTTAGTGCTTCTCGCACTTTAACTCTTAATCATCCTCCTGGAGTGAGTTCTTGACTCCTTAGCTTGTATGCTTATCTGAGTTCCCTTTGCTCGTTTGAAGTATCCCACTGTTTGGGTTTGAATTTACTTATGGTCCGTAGAACGGAGTTGACTACTTCCCGTGTTTCACGCACTACATGTATACATCGGTTCCATACTGATTTATAATCCTCAAGTCTCCCATACATACTCATTCCTCATACTATTACCAATCGGGTTTCCATTCCCCTGGAGTTTCTCTACTCCATTCCTATTCTTATTTCCCAAATAACCATAATTACACGATGAGGGAATACAAATGTTTATGTAACATAAGTATCAATCATCAAAACAATTTCTTTTGCGCTATGCGCATTGTAGTTTACGCACCTATCACGTAAAACGTACGTTTCGCAGTTTTTGCTCTACCCCCCTTAAAAGGGATTACGCCCACGTAATCTACCGTGTCATCATTGGACATTGGGCGAAGGCATTCAGCCCTCATGGAGTGGTTCAGCTTCCATGCGGTCTATTATACAATGTTCCTTGATCAATGGGTCTTAACCGTATTATTGGTTAGTCCCTACATCAAGATTTTCCTTCGAGTTTATTTAACTCTGAACCGGGTTCGGTTCTAGCCTAAATGGCTTCAAGGCATTGATGATTGACCTTTTATTCACTAGGTGTATTTCACTTAGAATTTTGGCCCCGCTAGCTTCTGCTGCGTGACTCTGATAGCTCGGGTTATTCACCCTTCTTGTTATCCTTAAACATCACCTTTTTATCCCTCTTTTTGTGGGAATAAGGTTTGTTCCATCAAGCGTGGTATTCTTTTACCGTGTGGAACTCAATGAGTTTTAGATTTATAACCAGCTCTCTGGCAATCTATATACATACTGTTGTGTTTTGTAGTGATCATTCACTTGGTTCCTCCGACTTATTGTCGGGTGAGGTTAAGCCACTACTTAGTTGTAGTGCTTCCTCTGTTGTCAGTAGCTTCTGACTTATGCCCATTATCTGATTATGTACAAGTGTTCTTTATTTGTATGACCTTGCATTTTCTATGCATCGGTCCTAGTGAATTTCTTAAGTCTCCTTTCACTTTTTATTCCCATGGAATTCACATCTTGTGATTATTAGTGTGTTTCACACACTTCGTGCTTCCTTGGCCTTAGGCCGCACGGTTTGTTTCTAAGCTTTTGCTTAACTGGCTTATGCCATGTACATTGGTAAAAGGGAAAATTTTCCAAGATTTACATTTTCTATATTCCTAGCTATCCCACCAGATCATTAACTACACAAGTGCCATACCAAAACACTCAGTCCTATAGAGTGCAGAGGCGTAAACTCTTGGCAGTAACTCTCTTACGAGGTCACAATAGGAATGATCGTTACTCCTTCAGGTGGTGCTTCATCATTTGGTACAGACTCCTGGCTTGTTGCCCGGTCTGTCCACTATCTCGTATTAACAAGTATTCAGTTCATGCATTTCCACCATTTATACCATGGTTTGGTGTTTATACTTCTGAGCTCCTTGAGCGTTATTTACGTATACTTTACGTTCTCACATATCGTGTTCGTTCTGAACCGGTTTCTCCTTTGTTGTCAACAGTTGCTATTTAAGCTTATTTGGCATTGGTTGGCAGTAATTGTATGCTCAAGCTCCACTGCGTTAGTAGTTCTGAAAGGGATACATTTTCAGACATTTATTGATGGTATCCTCTACTTGGGATCTGTATGTTCACCGCTCTTGCGGTACCACAATAACGAGGGGTATCTTTTCTCGTTAATTATTTAACCATCTCCCTGGTGTTGTTCTTGGAAACTCTTCATATCGTTCACATTGGTTTTTGCAACCTTTGGGTTGTGTCCTGTAGTAGGTTTATGGCATACTAGCCATGTTGCCTAGAGCTCTGCTCATCTTAGGCGGTTCACAAGCTTTGCTTCCTTATACCATCAATTGTTTGGAGGTAAGTAATTTGAGGTTGATTGTCGTCATTGTTAATTTAGGTATCCCCTAGTAAGTGGGATCCCTTCAGTTTTCTAACAGAGTGTCCATTCCAGCTCTTGTACTTTTATCACGCTTCCGACACCCTTCAAGGATTGCTCCTGGGTGTTGTTAATTATGCCATTACGTCTGGCTGACACTTATGAGTATGTCCAGTTTGTTATCTTACCTTGCGGTTCTGGATCTGAATTATTCCGTTAAGGGCTATAAAGTCTCCTGTTATTAGGGTAGACCATTGGTGTTTCTTCTTATGTTTTTACCGGTTTGGTATTTCCTTTAGTGGTGAATGGTATCCTTCGGTACCTTATATGATCACCCTGTGTGTTTGTGGTAGTTATCTTGGGAATTCCATCCCAATCATTGAACACTGGTGTGTTAATGTTAGGTGTTTGCCTTATAGTGTTTAGACTGGATATTCCTTCCAGTTATCATGCTTTACTTCAATATCTTCTAGACATATCCAATGTCTTGTTCCGTTGTTAGTGCTTCTCGCACTTTAAATCTTAATCATCCTCCTGGAGTGAGTTCTTGACTCCTTAGCTTGTATGCTTATCTGAGTTCCCTTTGCTCGTTTGAAGTATCCCACTGTTTGGGTTTGAATTTACTTATGGTCCGTAGAACGGAGTTGACTACTTCCCGTGTTTCGCGCACTACATGTATACATATGTGGGGTACCTTGTTGGTACGTTACCACTTACCTGACTATTGTCGGGCCCGCAAGCTCCTTCGGAGTGCGGTCGTCCCACATCCCGTATTGGGTACACTCGTAGTGCTCGTCTCACGCCTAGGTGAAGTATTCTGTTGTCAACTCTTCTTGTATCATTCTATGATACTCACCGTAATTCTGTAAACTGGCAATGCATGTAATGAACTTAATAACAAGACGGTTAAAACAACTTAATTGACTATTATGGTCCAGACCCGACATACTCGGCGTTTTTCGCTAAGCCGTTATGGCATTATGCAGTTGCTGATCACGGATGGAGCCGGAGTGCGGGGCGGGTAGCTAGGGCGTTTTGGTTTTTGGAATTACCGCACGTACTTTAATGTATTAAAATTATCGTTTACTTGGTGAAGTTGGTATTGTAAGTATTAGGGATATGACTAGACGCTCACTGTAGACGTTATATTTTGGGGACTTAGACGGTTGTATAGGCGGTATCTCATTATCACCGCGGGTTGTATTGTTATGTTATTATTTTTGTTTATGTTTTCGTATTCTTCAACACTCGCATGGGCGAGGGATGGCAAGTAACACCCATGTGAGATTTAATTATCATTCTTCCTGCCGCTGTGAGACGATTTATTTACTGTTAACGTGAGTGTTTATTACGTTGTTACCGAGAGGGGTGTTACAAAAGTGGTATCAGAGCGGAGTACCGCTCTGATGACGAGATTCTAGGAGTTAAATAGTGAGCCTAGGATTGGGGAAACACGGGATACGTCTGTGAGGTACGAGACGACTCATTAGGTGAATTTAAGTTAAAATGACGCACTACGCGTGTACTTGTTAGCCTTTAAGGCAATTCAATATCCATTGTGTGTGTTTACGGTATCGTTACCGGATTGTAATGCGACAATCTCTACTACAAATGTCTGGTAGAGCTAGAGGCCGTGGAGCCGGCAGAGGGGGAGGTGGTGGCCCCGTTGATCCAGGCGTTACTAAGGCAGTTTGCTGCCATACTTACTCAGCTCGGAGGAGCACTACCCCACCCACCGCAGCCCCGTGAGGTGAATTGGCTGAAGGCGGTGTCCGAGACACGACCACCGACCTACTCAGGGGAGCCGGACCCCATCGCCTTGGAGCGCTTTATTGTGGAGCACGAGAAAGCCTTTGAAGCCTTGCGAGTGCCTGATGACCAGAGAGTCACGATTGCTGCATTCAACTTGAAGAACGCAGCCAGTACATGGTGGAGGCTTGTGAAGGACCAGCACATAGCTACGCCCGACTTCTCATGGGCTATGTTTGTGGAGATCTTGCGAGGGAAGTACTACCTTGCTCACCTTAAGCAGAAGAAGCATCGGAGTTTGAGACACTGACCCAGGGGAATCTGTATGTGGACGAGTATTATGCTCGTTTCATCGGTCTTCTTGAATTCATCCCCGGATTCGACTACTCTGAGACCGTCAAGGTCGAGAAGTTCCGGGGGGTTTTCTATTTCGTATCCAGGCAGCCATGGGCGCCACTCTTTATACTACCATTCAGGTATAAATATGAACACTGCTAAATCTCATTAATATTCTACTTACTCGTTTTTGCTGAATGTGTGAAGACTTACCAGTTTAATTCCAGGAATGTTATGATGATGCCTCGAGGATGGAGCTGATGCTCCAGACTCGGGATAAGACTCAGGGCCAGAAGAAGAGGAAGAAGCCCGAGAAGGAGTCTGAGAAAGGGGGAGTGAACCGAGGTGAGGGCTCGAAGAAGGGGAAGTAAGATATTACTCCATTGTTAATTTTATTCATCATCTAATTATTATGTATGCTGACTTAAAAAGAAAGGAAAGCAGGGGCAGCAAGGCCAGTAGAGTCAGCAGGGCTCCAAGGGGGAGGATCCCGTACCGAGACTGACAGGCCCGCCTATCGATGCCCAGCCACTCAGATCGACACCTCCCAGGGGTGAGAATACCCTCCTCGTAAACTTATTCCTTAAACTATTTGTTAATCCTACTACTGTACGTGTCTTGTATTGATTTAAATTACGGTTGCAAACAGGCACCGGTAAGCCCCAGCGCCACTACTATTGTAAGCGTTGCGGGAAGGACCACCCAGGCGTTGATTGCAGTGGTAGCAAGATGGAATGCCGTTACTGCAGAATGATGGGGCACCGCGACTATGAGTGCTACTCCAACCCCGACGACCGAAACTACCAGGGGACGAAGATTGCTCAGAAGCCCACTGCTGGAGGATCGGGAGCGCCACGAGGTGGCCAAGGGGGCCAGACATCCACCGACGTGCATTTTCAGAAGGGAAAAGGAGTCGACCAGGGACATGCCACCCTAAATTCAGCGGGAACCTCGGGCGCTGAGGCGGGAGCCCAGCGCTCTACATGTAATTTTAATACCCGACTGTTATTGCTTGAAACCATGTTGTGTATTAAACGCTTTAAAGCATGATCTATGTGTGTGTACCAACTTTAGAAGTGACTCATCTTAGGAGAACTTCCACATCTTAGGTAGTTTCGACATTTCCTATCCCCTACCTATGAGACCGAGATCACCAAGACCTGTAGCCGAAAGACGGGAGCATCCAGAAGAGAATAGCCAAGTTATCCGACCAGGCATGATCCTGCTTAGAGAATTCCTAACCTTATACGAGCAAACCGACATCATAGAAGAGTGTAGAGCCTCGGGTAGAGAACTATGAGGGTTTTACATTCCGGGTTTTACGAGCGGTTCGAAGATGAGACTACACATGATGTGCCTAGGCAGGGATTGGGACCCGCAGACTAGGACATACCAGGAAGTGAGGAAATTAGATGGGGTGAGAGTACCTAGGATACCCGAGAGATTCAAGACCTTAGCACGGAAGGCGGTGGAGACCACGCAGCAGCTTGAAGACGAACCAGTACCCGACATTGATGTCGACGTTTGCATTGTAAACTTCTACGAACAAGACTGGGATTACACCAGGTTCGAGATGAGACACCCGAGTCTATTGCCAAGGGTATTCCCGTAGTGTCGTTCTCTATTGGAGATGAAGCAGAATTCTTGTATGGCGACCAGAAGAGAATGGATTTAGCTAAGAAGCTAATCCTTAGATCTGGAGATGTTTTGGTATTCGGTGGAGATTCGAGGTTAGTGTACCACGGGATCAAGCTGGTTAAGTTGACACCGCACCACCAGCTTTAGTGAACGCTACCCACATCAAACCGAGGCGTCTAAACTTGACTTTTAGAGAATATTGATGTAATGTTGTAAGCTACTAGCTTTGTATGCAACCACAATGTAATGTTTTGTTGAATAAATAAAATTGGAGTTTCGAAGTTCTTTCGTAAAATTGTTATCCGTCTTGTTCTTATACGACTCGTTAATCCAGGCCATGAATCTGAGAAAGGAGAAAACCTCAACATCCTGAATGCGGTGCAAGCCAAGGAGATTGGCAAGTCATCACTGGTAAGGCTAGAAACAAGCCAAATTAATTAATATAACCTTTTTAGCCACAGTGCTAATTTTAAAACCAAAAATACTACAGGTACCTTCCCTGTGAATGGCACCGATGCATCAGTCTTATTTGACTCAGGGGCGTCTCACTCTTTTGTTTCCTCTTCTTTTGCAAAGAAGTTGAGACTGACCCCGGAGCACCTCTCCGACTTTACCGTCACGTTACCATCCAGGGAGAGAGTGCGATGCACTGGACGCTACACCGACTTACAGATTGTGATTCGGGACGAGAATTTCCCCGTCGATTTGATCGAGTTCAGATTGTTGGGTTTCGACGTCATCATTGGTATGGATTGGCTGCAGAGACATAAGGGCCGGTTACATTGTGCCGAGTACCGAATGTTACTCAAAAGCCCGGGGGGCAAAGCTATTTCCTACCGTAGTGTACCGAAGGAACCCACCATCAAAATTGTATCTGCTTTGACTTTGATGAATGAGGTGAAGAAGGGCCATACCGCTTATATATGTTATGTCCACGACACGAGGCAAGAGGAGCAGATGGATTTGGATATACCAGTGGTATCCGAATTCCCTGATCTGATTCCTGAGAAGTTACCAGGCATGCCACCAGTGCGAGAGGTGGAGTTTGCCATTGATCTTATGCCGGGAACGGGGCCTATTGCCAAGGCACCCTACCGGATGGCGCCAGCGGAAATGAAAGAGTTGAAAGTTCAGTTAGAAGATCTACTGGACAAGGGTTTATCAGACCGAGCGTATCTCCATGGGGAGCGCCGGTATTGTTTGTCAAGAAGAAAGATGGGAGCATGCGACTCTGCATCAACTACAGAGAATTAAATGACGTATCAGTCAAGAACAAATACCCTCTTCCACGCATCGACGACCTGTTTGACCAGCTCATAGGTGCATCAATGTTCTCGAAGATCGACTTGAGATCAGGCTACCATCAGATACGCATTGCAGAGAGAGATATAGAGAAGACGGCATTCCGGACACGCTACGGTCATTACGAGTTTACCGTGATGCCATTTGGATTATCGAACGCACCTGCAGTATTTACGGACCTCATGAACCGTCTGTTCAGAGAGAAGCTCGACTCATCAGTTGTGGTATTCATCGACGACATCCTAGTCTACTCTAAGACTAAGAAGGACCACGAAACACACCTCAGACGAGTTCTACAGATTATGAGAGAGAACCAGCTATACGCCAAGCTCTCGAAGTGTGAGTTTTGGCTAGATAGCGTGGCCTTTTTAGGGCATATCATTTCAGCCAGCAGCATATCCGTCGACCCTGTGAAGATAGAGGCAGTCAAGAGCTGGCCGAGACCGAAGACAGTGACAGATATCCGCAGTTTCTTGGGGTTGGCTGGTTACTACAGGTGATTTGCTAAAGACTTCTCCAAAGTAGCCAAGCCTATGACTAATCTGATGAAGAAGGACACTCAGTTTGTGTGGAATGAGGATTGCAAGTGTTCCTTTCAGACACTAAAGGACCTTCTGACGTCGACTCCCGTACTTACCATCCCTGAAGGGACCG
The DNA here is from genome assembly GCA_023374045.1 of Limonium bicolor. NCBI lineage: Eukaryota > Viridiplantae > Streptophyta > Magnoliopsida > Caryophyllales > Plumbaginaceae > Limonium > Limonium bicolor. The sequence goes on along the minus strand of CM041776.1, from coordinate 43,693,385 downwards.
ACGGGTTCGAAGTGTACTGTGATGCCTCAGGTACGGGGCTAGGGTGTGTACTCATGCAGCACGGGAAGGTCGTGGCTTACGCCTCCCGACAGGTGAAGAAACATGAGGAGAACTACCCGACACATGATCTGGAGCTGGGAGCTGTTGTTTTTGCTTTGAAGATATGGAGACATTACTTGTATGGTGTTACAATGACGATATATTCTGATCACAAGATCCTTCAGTATCTATTCACCTAGAAAGATCTGAACATGAGGCAGAGGCGATGGGTCGAGTTCGTGAAGGACTACGACATCGACCTCAAGTACAAGGAGGGGAAGGCGAACATAGTAGCCGATGCCTTGAGCCAGAGAGCCCATTCTTTACATGCCATGTCAGCAAACAGTAGCCTAGTCGAAGAAGTACGCTGTGCTCAGGAGAGTGACCAGTATATACAGACCATCAGGCAACAGTTAGTTGACGGCACATTCGAGGGGCAGAAGTATGATTTCAGACTTAGTGATGATGGACTGATCAGATTGAATGGCAGATTGTGCATCCCAGAGTCCAGCCCAGAGTTGAAAGAAAAGATACTTAGTGAAGCTCATTGCTCTTCCTTGTCCATCCACCCGGGATCGTCGAAGATGTATAAAGACCTGAAGACTCACTTTTGGTGGAGTGGCATGAAGAAGGATGTAGCAGAGTTTGTCACCCGCTGCTTGACTTGTTAGAAAGTCAAGTTCGAGTACAGAAGACCAGGAGGTTTGGTGCAGCCTATGCCCATTCCGTACTGGAAGTTCAAGGATCTATCCATGGATTTTGTTATCAGCCTTCCACCGACTAAGGGAGGTGCGAACACAATTTGGGTGATCGTCGACAGATTGACGAAAGTGGCCAAGTTTATTCCTATCAAGGACACCTGTAAAGTTCCCAAGCTAGCGGATCTTTTCCAGCGAGAGATCATCAGACACCATTGAGTGCCAAAGACGATCGTGTCAGATAGAGACCCTCGATTCCTATCACGGTTTTGGGGGCAAGTTCCGGAGGCGTTGGGTACGAAGCTGAAGCTAAGTACCGCCTTTCACCCACAGATGGATGGTCAGAGTGAGAGAACCATTCAGACATTGGAGGACATGCTCCGAGCATGCGCCCTAGATTTCCAAGAGAGCTGGATAGATCGGTAACACCAGATTGAGTTTGCCTACAACAACAGCTATCACGCGTCGATTCAGATGCCACCATTCCAGGCGTTGTATGGTAGACCATGTAGGACACCTCTCTGCTGGGATGAGGCCAGCAAGAACACATTCCTTGGACCTGAGTACTTAGAGCAGGTGAAAGAGGATGTCTTACAGATCCGTAGAAACAAGAAGGCTGCCCAGGATAGATAGAAGTCATATGCAGACGTCCGACGGAGAGACCTCGAGTTCGCAGTCGATGACCGAGTCTTCCTCAGAGTGTCACCTATAAAGGGCATCTTCTATTTTGGTCAGAAGGGCAAGTTGAGCCCGAAATATGTTAGTCTGTACCGTATTACTGAGCGAGTGGGCCCGTTAGCTTACAGGTTAGACTTACCTGCTGAGCTCGGGAGAGTGCATGATGTATTCCACGTCTCTCAGCTGAAGAAATACATCCCTCACCCCTCGCATGTTTTGCCGCCAGAGCATTTAGAGCTAGACCCGTCTCTCAGATACGAGGAGACTCCACTCCGTATTTTAGATACGAAGACGCGGGAGACCAGGAACAAGACCGTTCGCATGGTCAAGGTCCTTTGGTCGAACCACCAGGATGAAGAGGCCACTTGGGAGTTGGAGGATTCGATGAGAGCCAAGTATCCAGCGCTTTTCCAGTAGCGTCTGTGAATACTTGTGGGGTACGGGGGCGTAACCCTCTTTTAAGGGGGGTAGAGCCTCTTGGCTGCGCACTTGTGTGCACTAGTTTTTGTGTGTTTGTATGCGGGGCATACGTTTTTTTTGGTTGTTTGTATGCGCACCGCACACGTGTGTATGTTGTGTACATGTATGTAGGTATCCTGTGAGATACTCGGTTGTATATGTGTGTATGAATTGGTTTGATGATTTATATATATGTGTGTATTCTCTTATGAATTGAGTTCATGTGGTACCGTTTAGATACCAAACTTAGTATCATTTAGATACTGATTGAATCATAGAGACGAAATGTGGAATGTTGAATGATGTGGACACCTCGGGGAGGTTGTCAGGGCCTGTAGAACTGATAGGAAATGATGTCATACTTTAAATAACGCCACAATTGAGTTCTATGTGCGCTATAAGCACAACACATTATGCGTGTATGTCACATCAGATAGATGTGCATTATGAGTTAAATGGGTAGCCATTATAAACTATTGGAGGAAGACAACTTTAAGATGAAGTCTCTTTTAAGGGGGGTAGACTGAAATACCCCTACTTAATTAAACATTGTTTAAACATATAATCGATTAAATTAAGGCCTAAACATGCCTTAAAAACAAATTAAACACAACAAAGTTCGCCAGAAAGCAAGAATTGCACCCTTTGACCTTTTAGGGTGAAAATATACCCAAATGAACTCCTTAGGACCTAAATTTTTGTCCTAAGCCTTATAACTCGTAAATGAACATATTAAAACCGTTTTAAAGGGAAACCAAGCTCGGAAACTCACTAGAACACAAAATGTGCACTAAGCTTCCTTAAAGCACATTTTTGTGAGATTGTCTCCAAAATGAGTTTTGTTTGATTTTAGGGTCTTGAATACCCTTAAATATACTAATGTTACATAATGTACCACATTATAATGCCTAATTCAAAGTTTTTCAAAAAAATCAGAAATATGTGCATTGGTTTGTGAATAGTAACCAAATAGTACAAAATAACACTTAAATCTCTTTACCTAGTCAATGGTCAATATCTTTCCCTTGACCTTGACCTCCTTTGCCGTTAAATGAGGACTGCTTCTTTAGTTAGTAGCCGGTTTCAAATCAAATAAATATGACTCCCATTTCTACTTTCTTAAAGCAAGTTAAGTGCACTTTTTTTACATTAATCAAATAACCTTATCTCTTCCCTCCTTATCTGATCATTGCCGCCTGTTTAAGGGGTTGCTTCAGCCCTAGGAAACTTCTCAAAATATCTAGGAAAGTCATCTTGACTTGTTGACCAAACCCATGACTTACTACCCTTATTAGCCGGTTTCTTCTTTCTCCTTTTCATTACCTTTCTTCTCTTCAACCGTAAGTTACTCCAGCCTCCCTTTGCAGCTTCCTTCACCGTGAGCTACCACCCAGCTTCCATAGCTAAGATCTCAATCTCTAGGTAAGTTTTTATGGCATAAAAATACCCATTCTTTCCTCTCTTCTACCTCTCTTCAATGAGCTTACTCATCTTCATTTTCACCCAGCAAACTAAGCTAAGTTGGTGCTGGAAGTAGTGTAGATTCTTGGCTGAAAATATAAGAAGAAAGGGAAGTTAGTTCTTACATCTTCTTAAGGTAAAAATCAAGCATTAACCACCTAGTATTTCTCTTCTCTATTTCCGGCTGTTCTGCTAGTTTTCCCCCAGCTTATTCCTTGCTCTTTTCATGTAAAAATCAGAGGAGAAACATCCAAGTTCATGTGGTAACAAGGTCCATGCAAACCACCTTGGTTTAACCATTTTTGGTAAGGATTTTTCCCCCATTTATACTCCTTGTCCTACCGGTTATAATGCTGGAACAATGGTGGTTTTAAAGCATTATTTTGCCCACCAAGAACAGGCGTGAATAGCCATAATAATCAGCTCCATAGCAAGGTAAATGTCTTGCCTTTTCTAGCTTAAACCAACCCTTAATGACCTTGCTTTACATGGCTAACATATGTTCTTGTTCTTGCATGAAATGCTGCTGAAAAATCTTTTGGAAACTTCCTACACAAACCGTAGGAAAACAGATCCAAGAACATCTATACCAAAGTGAGTATCTTACTCCTAATGATGTATATATACTAAGCTAAGTGATTAGTGCTTCAAAAACTAATTAAATCGTGTGTTAAAAAATGGGCGAGGGAGTTAAGGAGTGTTTGGTGTGCTTTGTGACTCAACTTGGTAAGAAAAACCATACCTTATGATATATTATGTTTTTATAAAATTTTATTACATATAAATGTTGATCGTGGGGTATAGTGGTATTAAACAGCTTAGTTATGTATTAAAATAATTTATAACATTTTTAGTTAGTTAATATAGTGTTTAATGACCTATAAGGTCAAGGAAATAAATTAGGGGTCAAAAACATAATTTAAAAAAATATATGGGCAAGGGTAACATCAGCCGTAACAATATTATGTCATTGGGACATTTATGTGTAATTTTATTCTATGCTAATTATTGTAATAAGGCCATGCATTTTTAGGCCATTTAATTTATGTTTATTAAGTTTAATATGGTAATTAACATTACCGAATTATTTATGGGGTTTTTCTGTAATTAAAATAATTTTAAGGGATAACCATAGGTTATAGCCGAAATTAGGGTATTAAAACCTTATTTTATGAATTATATAAAATTTAATAAAGTTTTGAAACAAAAATGTAATTTCTGAAAACTATGGGGGTCAAACCGTAAATATACAAACTTCTTGTCAAAATGAAAGTCAATAAGTCAATATAGACCATGTTAGGAGGTTTGACCAAATTTAATGTTATAAATAATTAATTTATGAATTTATAGTAGCATTAAAGGTTAAAAATTAAGATTATAAAACTTTGGGGGTATAGGATGTAATTACCGAAAATTTGGGTATATATTGGTTAATACAATAGTTTATATCCTAAGTATTAAGTTTGGGGAATTTTAGAGTTATATAAATGGTTATATAAATAAATGTGTATAATATATGGTTATGTGACATATAGGAAGTACATTATATAAAATGGGGTCTATATGTAAATAAGGGAAAAGTTTTGGGCGGAAAAAGGGTTTAAAACCGTATGGGTCTGGGCGGAAATAAATCATAATAAAACTATAGGTTATGTGAATAATAAATATTAAAACCTTATGATATAACATATGTATATAAGTTATGATAACACATGTGGCCATTGTGTAATTAAGGGAAATATTGTTGCTGGAAAAACTAAACCAATCAGACCAAGGGGTCTGTTCGGTAATATTAGAAATTAACACAAAAAAAAAACTATATGTTATAATTGATATAATGTTTGAATGATATAATATATGTTATGTAAAAATATTATAAGACTTGTGACAAAAGTATAAATATGTAAAGTTAAGGGTTAAAACAAAAAAAAGAACCTAAGGGTTGTTGCTATTTTCGGAAATCTTAAACCATGTAATATACATACTATATGATTTAAATGTTATGGTATATGATGGATATGATATATTATAAGTAAGTGGTGAAATTGTAATAATTATAAAGTATGAGATTAGAAGAGGAAATTAAATAAAAACTATGCCTTTTCGGCAGTTATAAAGAAATATTACAAAACTATAGGTTATATCTTGTTACAAGTTTTGATGTTATAAACTAAGATATTTATAACATGGTATAAGTTATGTGGTTATATTATAATTAATGAAAACTATGTGAATAAAGATGTAACAAGTGTAACATATGTATATCATTTTCGGTAAATAATTATAGTTACCAAAACTATATGTTATAAGTTATTGACATATAAAATATCATACTATATGGTAACATGATATAAACATAACACCTTATGATGTTATGAAGTCAAAGTATGGTTTATAAATTTTACATGATGTAGCGCATGCATGTATGTTCAAAAATGAAATATAAACCATAGTATACAATGATATAAATACTAAGATTAATATATGATTTTGGTATGATGAAATAAATCTTGAATAAAAAATAACATGTGTATAATATAAGGTATTATACTTCATTAAATCAAGGTATATATTTATATATGTATAACCGGCGCAAATACATAAGCATATATATATTATGGTTTACAAACCATATAATGGTAGATAATAAATGTTGACCCATTAATGTAATTATATATTATAAAGTGTAACACCCCAACTACAACCATACACTTAACAACAAATTGCAGCGGAAAACTTAACTCATCACACTACATTACTGGTGTTACACGCCGTTAGCCATCCACGTGGCTAACAAGGCTAATACACGTACATTGTATCGGTCTGATGGACCAGATTCCCGAGCAACTAAACATTACAATCTCTTTCCATTACCAACGTTCATTATACTTATACATTCAAACTGTACCGAGTATCTACAAACCAATGCCGATAACATTTTCGGTCTTACTACTCCTACAATACATAAGTAATTAAAACGACTACCCATGCACAAACAACTACCCCGCCCTACTCTCGAACGGCTCCCAGCTCCTTGTACCTGAAAAATAGGAAAGAAAGGGTGGCCCCTAAGGGGCTCAACACCTTTGCTGGTATGGTAATCACGCAGCCCGCATGCTACCGGGCCACGCACAACTATTTGTCGTCTAAGCATGCGGTTGATTATATTTAAATCATGCATGTAAACTGTAAACACATAACACGTTACATACTCACAACAATGGGCTCAACAAAACAATCAACACATCTTTACTCGTTAGATCACTCATTGTGTCCTTTAACCCTAGAGGGTTCTCCTCTAAGAGAGCTATTTCCTTACTAGACGACACTTGCCCACTAGTCGGGTTATACTCCAAATCGTCTTATGATAACCTGGGACTCATATCCATGATCCACACTCTCCACACAACAACTCATTCCACATTTTAACGTACATACAACATAACATCACAATAAGAATTGCCACGCAACAATAACACATAACATAATGGGAACGGTTCTCTTTAGGAACCGACCCAAACATAGTTAGTTCACTTGGAGAGCCTAGAGAATGCTGCCAAACTCATGCTAAGCTCGTTACATAACTCGTTACCGTCCTATTAGATGAACGGATAACTTAACACAAAGATGGATCGGATATAGTGATCCGAACACACGTACATAGTATGCCCCTGGGCCCGACGTGAGTCAGTAAAATAGCCTTGGTTAAGCTAAAGGGAGGTTGTAATCCAAGAAGGAAAACAACCGTAACATACATAGAGAATCGAACCGGATATGATATCGACCCCCATACTCACACGCGTGGCCGGAACTACCGGACTCCTCATCCCCCGGTTAGCACTTGTTAGAAGTCCCACATTGAAACTTAATACATTAGTTCACAGGTAAGTGCTCAGGTCCAGTTAGACACACAAGGGTAGTAAACATACTTACACGCACAAACAACACACAACTAACTCACGCATAGCCGTGGTTAGAACGTTCCCATGGTTGGGTCGTTAAATCCGAATACCAATCTCTCATGTGATCCAAGATTTGGTTAGCTAAGGTTTAACACTTTTGAGGTTAAACGGTATCGGAATTAAACTTGACACATAAATGAATTGCTATAAACTCATTACATGTTTTTATCTTACAAGGTGGCAAACACACAGAAAAACACATTGGCATACAAGCCGGTGTAATCCGGTAGGACACAGGTTGCAAGAAAACCATACCTGTCACCAACGTCCACTCTATTGTGTCCTCTCATGTTCCTCGAATAATTCTTGAACAACTGGTAACATTACAATTACTTTCATTAACATCGGGGTAACATGGTTGCTTAATATCTAATGCCCATAGTTAACCCCGTCATCCCGTTGTACTTAATTTATTTATGTGATCTTAAGTTCACAACTTACACATTCACTCTCACACTTGTTTATACTTCCAATGGCCTTTAAAAGTCACCAAACAAGGCCTAAACATCATCTAAAACCATTATCATTCACTTCCCCATCATAATCACACTTAAAAACACTTTCTGGTGCAATTTTGGACTGGTCCGGGTTTGTGTCCGGGGTTGCAAACCCGGACCAATCCCGGAATTCACTTTCTGCCAAGAAAATACACTGGGCCGGGTTTGTGTACTTAGATGTAAACCCGGACCAATTGCTAAATCATGTTTCTGCCGTGTTTTAAGTGTGGTCCGGGTTTGTGTACTTGATTACAAACCTGGACCAAGTGTGTAGGTGATTAAATTGACAGTTTTTGACCTCTTTTCAACCCCTAATTCACCTCTAATCATTTCCTAATCATTCCACATGTTTCCTACATGTTTAAACACCTTAAAACATGCACTAAACCCCTCCTAAATCATCACCAAACTTGTTACTCAATTCCTTACAAAAATTCCTAACACTTATAACATTTTCTTTTCCGTAGATTTCTAAGTGGTATATTATGCCTACAATATCACTAACCAAAGTGTTGCCTCACAAACATTACCACTACTCCAAACACATTATTTCTCACAAACACCTCCTTTACACAATACACTAAGATTTTACCACAAGTTCGTACTTAATCCTTCACAAGGCATTTTATCTCTTTGTTTACCAAAACTTGCACAAAACTTTACACTCCACATAACATAACCTTGGTGTGTTTAAAACACCATTGATCTCTAATTCCAAGACCATGCCCAAGGCACCTTAACAATTAAGAACACTTTATTTCACTTTCTTTCACCATCCCAACACTTAACAATTCCTAGTACCTTCTAGGTCACAAAATCTCATTAGAACACATACTCCTTTGTTTATCAACTAAATTTTTTCCATAGTTTCTCTTGTATCACCCTACACCAAAACACATAGTTTTCCACTTTTACACAATCAAGAACACTCAATCTCTTAATACATATCCTTACACACAAACATATGGTTTTTCATCCTTTAACCATCAAAGACATTTATCTTCACAAGCAATGTTCCTTACGCATAACTAAACCTTTAAATTACACTACATCACAATATAGTGCACAAACTTAAATTGCTTGGCACTTAGGCCCTTAAATAACATGGCTCTTAGGCCCTTAAGTAACATTAAACTTAAACACTGGATTTCTAACATTTAAATGCCTTCAACCTACAAATACACACAACAAGCTCCCATGTCCTTTTAGTCCACCTTGTGGATATTCACTAACTCATTTCCCATTGGCTCTTTAAGTTGTTTTACAAGGCAATATCAAGCTCAATTCCTTAAGCACAAAACTACATTAAGGTAGTTCATTTACCTCTCTTTTTCTTCAAAACTTCCTCACTTGTTTTTCCTTGCCCTTCTTGATTAAAAATCGGCAAGGTGTTTTTGATTGCTTGTCAAACTTCTAATCAATATACAAGTAAAGATAATGAGCATTAAGCATTATACCTAAGCTCATGAATAAACCCAAGATTAACATAAGTGTTTTAAACACTAAATGAGATGTTTACCTTGGATTTGCAAGGGAACTTGATTAAATAGCAAGAGAGGAGTCCACCTAGTCCTTTGAAGTTTGGAATGAAGCTATGAAAGAACCAAAAGAAGACACCATTACATGGTGAATTTTTGGCCAACACAAAAACAAGAGGAAATGGAGTTTTTCTTTGATTTTCTTTACCTTGAAGCAAAGGAGGATGGCAAGGCAAGGAGAGATGAGCTCAAGCTCCTTCAATGGAGATTCTTCATGGCACCAAAATGGAGTTCTTGAGGATTTGAAAAGAGAGAAATGAAGAGCTTGCTCCAACTAGAAGAATGATAGTCTTGAAATTGAATTTGGATCATGTAGCTAAGAGTTACAAGGATTTGAAGATGGAGGAGGTATAGTTGCTGTAGCAAAAACGAAATGGAGAAGGGAGGAAGAAGATGAAGACGGTGGGGATGAGAGAAATGAAGAGAATGAGGTGAGAGAGTATACTTTGTTAAGATATTTATGTTAAAAAAGCAAATAGTACTTTACTTTATCAATTCTCCTTCCTTAAAAAACTAACAAGGGTGATGACTCACCACTCATAAAATCGGCCCCCCTCTTGTACATAGACTTATTTTTGGTCTTTGTTGACCATTTAACTAATTTAAGTTGACTTAAGTCAAAACTAGCACTATTTGAGCACTATTCACAAATTAAGGCACATAATTGTGAAATTTTTGATTTCCCATTGATTTAGGCTTCCTAACGTGATACTAAGTAGTACACATGTTGATTAAAGAGTAATGATGGTCATTTAGCCACTCAAAACTCATTTACAAGACAATTTTTCAAAAATGTGCTTTAAGACTCCTTAAAGCACATTTTGTGTTTTAACTTGTTTTCAAGCTTGGTTTTCTTTAGTAATTGATTTAACATGTTCATTAACATGTAAATAAGGTATAGGAATGACCTTTAGGTCTTATTCAAGGTTACACCAAGTCTAGGGCAAGTATTTGCTTAACTTGACTTTATGGTGTTTTCTTGTGTTTTCTTTGGTTTAATTGTCTACCAATGTTTCTTAAGGACTTGGTTAGCCTTATCAAATCATAATTTCCTATTATTAAGTCTTGGTAGGCTCTTTAGGTCCTAACCAAGTTCATTCCAAGCTTAGAGCATGTTTTTTGCTCAAGCTGTCTTAGTAGTACTTATTGTGTTTACTAGGGTTTAAATTGTTTACTAATGTTTCTAAGGAACTTTTTAGCCTTAATATACCATAGTTTAGTATTTAAACAACATATCAAGGTTTGGGGTATTTCAATCTACCCCCCTTAAAAGAACTTCGTCCTCGAAGTTCACACTTCCCACGCATCATTTGGATTAGAACACGGGGATTACTTGCAAAATAAAACTTCCATAGCCAAACATACTTTACATCACAACCTTGGACTTAACGGTCCGGGTACATATCCACATCCAAACATAACATACTTACATAATAACCTCGGACTCAACGGTCCGGGTATCTTAACAACATTTGCGCTTACATAACAACCCTCAGACTCTCAGGTCTGGGTAACATAACAACATTTAGACTCATAGGTCGGGATAATAGTTGTTACACATACCACACAACATGTCTTAGCATGTATAGCAATCAAAAATACCTTTTACATCTCTTCATGGGCTCGGTCTAAAGACTATAGGACATTACAATCCTCGAGTACCATGTTGAGTACATATACACTGTGATCCCGTAGAACCTGGTCGCGATGGACACTTCTGGTCCCGTTCCCTTGGGAGATCAAAACAATCACTGAATTTTTAACATATATACCTCTCATGTCACCGGTCCGAAGACAAAGGCTCATACGTCCTCAGCTAGTGAGCAAGTACTACGAAAATATTCTTTATGAGATTAAGTATAAGTGAATCCTTTATTCAAAATATCAGTCGAAGGTTTTGGAAATACCAATTGAAAATCCTTTTTGAAAACGCAGTACAACTCCAAGTCCAACTTATGCTCTTTGCTTCTTTTCTTAGCGTGGTTATTTGTGACCACTAATAGGGAGCTTCAAGAATCATCCAACCCTGATGTGATCAGCATCAGTGTTGAACTATCCTTCCACCCCAATTTGTGTTCGGCTTCCCTTGATCACATGCAAACCAAGTTCCACCTCTCACTTCATTTTCAAGCATCAAGTAATACACTCATTTCCAATTTTCTATCTTTTTAGTCATTCTAATCATAATCATCACATCTCCAAGGGATGGAACTTCGTCTATCAGTTATCTCCATTCACTTTCAATCAAGTTACCTAGGGAATTTAATTCTTACTAGGTTCTATATAGGTTTCTTTCCTCTTCATAAATCACGATACTGTATAAATATATATATTTTATGAAAATACAATACACGGTTTACATTTAGTATTATGTGAACACTTACTGTCGGGGTTTTAGTTCCCCGGGAGTTTCTTTACTCCCTTACACTTGTACTCTCACACACCATAGTTAACAAAGTGGATACACTTATCACAATGATATTTACCACAATTAAACCATGAATGAATGTGTATGTTTATGTAACGCACGCCCAATCATCCAAACAAATTATTTTGTGCTATGCACAACATAGTTCACGTACACTTGTACGGTAAAACACACTAAGAGGTTTTACGCTCTACCCCCCTTAAAAGGGATTACACCAACGTAATCAATCACTGAACATCGGTTTAAAATGTTCTGCCGCCGTGAAGTATTTTAACTTCCACACGGTCTGTTATACAATGCGTTCTGGTTAGAGGATCTTAACCATATTGGCGGTTTAGTCCCTAAACCCAGAATTCTCATTGGAGTTTATTTAACTCATCACCGGTTTCGATTCTGGCCTGTAAGGCTTCTTGTCGTTAATAACCATCCATTATTCATAATCACAATGTATCTGAAGCATGGGTTCACTGGCCTCTGCTGCGCAACTCTGACAACTTAGAGCTTAGTTTGCCCCATTCATTATGCTTACTGTATTGTACAACTCCGCTTAATCACCCTTACCTTGGTAATAACGGTTCCTCAACCGATGCGTGGTATTGCTTACCGTGCGCGAATTCGGTGAGTTTCAAACTTCCATCCACTTCTATGATAATTTACTGTGTATACTGCTATGTGTTTCACAATGATTGGCTTGATTTCTCTCGACTTACTGTTGGTTGAGATTGAGCTACCACCTAATGCGTAGTGCTCTCTCGGTTATTTCCCACACTTGAGGTATATTCCATACCGATATTTGGTATTTAGTGTTACAGTAGTCACTTATTCCTAATCATGCCTCCACACTTGGTTCTGTACAAGTATATTTTCATTTGTACGACCTTGCATTTCCTATGCCTCGGTCCTCATAGCGTTATAAGCCCATTTTCTACTTCTACCACAATTAACATTTTCCAAGTTCCTAGCTATCTCACTCGATCATTACTGCGCAAATGCAATACCAAAACACTCAGTCATACAGAGTGCAGAGGCGTAAACTCTTGGCAGTAAATCTCTTATGCGATTCGCAATGGAATTTACACTGTGTTTCACTGAGCTTCTTATCTCATCATACTGGCTACTGGCTTACTGCCTAGTTTATTTGCTATCACTTACCGTTGCATCTCCACTGAGGCTAACTCATAACTCTGCTTATTTGTCATATTATCATTTAACAATACTTATACAATGGTCGCTTACTGTGCACTGTGCTCTTACTCATCGTAGAACACTGACTTACATGGCATCCACTGTCATATTAGCTTCCGCACATGTACCTTCATCATTAGTATTTTGGTTCGTCATTCTTTTGGATGACTACTGAATACAATATTCCTCGAGTCCTTATGCTCCTTAAGCGTTGTTCACTCTACATTTAGCATCACACACCTATGGTGGTTGCTATTAGACTTATTACTCTTCCGGTCTCCACCACTAATACGAACATTTCTTTTCGTAAGACAACTACTCAAATCATTCTTGGGTAATAACAACATGGTCAATCTTTAACATATTTCTTGAACTTGGTTCACATACTACCACTCCCGCGGTTTCTCAATACCGAGAGGTATCCCCACTCTTAAGCAGTGGTTCGTTCTCCGCTCTGTTCACTTGGATAACATAGACTCCTGCAATCGATCTAATTTACATAACACATTTTGCTTGTGGCTTACAAGCCTTATTGCCTCGAGCTCTGCTCATTCTAGGCTGTTCACACACATTTACTTCTCAGTATAACATTACATAGTTTGGAGTTTGTATTGGGCTCCATGACAAAGTCGTTGCATCACGCTTCCTTTCATGGGATGCCCCTTCAAGGATGTCGGACTTCCTCCTAACGACTTATGTTTAAACTAAGTGTTAGTTTCAACTCCTGTGTTTCTGTCACATTATTCCGTCCAACAATTGTTGATCCAAACACCCTTCAAGGATTGCTCCTGGGTGTTGCTAAGTTATGTCATCATGTCTTGCTTGCACTTATCAGTATGTTTAGTTAACTACGCCGTTTTGTGTTCTTAGCTGGGTTTACTATCCTCTTCTGTGAAGATCGATATTCTCTGGTAGTCCAGGTGATCATTCCGGGAGTTTCATCCCGTTCGTTGCACACATTAGGCATCTGCCTTGCCATGCACAGGCTGGGTCACCGTTCCAGCTATCATGTTTTATCCCTGAGGGTTCTTAAGACACATGCGATGTCTTTACATAACAGTCCGTGCACTTCACACTTCTTGACTCTTATACATTTCCTTGAAATGAATTCACTAATTCCTTTAGTCTCGTTAACTTAACTGAGTTATTTGCTTCAACCATTCTTGGTAATCCATTACTCTTGCTTGACTTTCACTGCTGACCGTAGTATGGAGTCAACTACTTCCCGTGTTCCTGACTCTACTCGATACATATGTGGGGTACCCTACTGATACATTGCTACTTACCCGATTAACCCATATGAAGGTCTGTCAGGCCCACAAGCTCCTATCGGAGTGCGTTCGTCCCACATTTCATTTTCGTACACTCGTAGTGTCTGTCACACGCCTAGGTGAAGTATTCTGTGGTCAACTCCCTTATATCATCCTATGATAATATGCATCCTGTGCTTCTTGAACTTAATCAATGGAAGGTTTATCCTCTGTTGTATTTGGTATGAACTCAATCCATTCTCTCAGGTTGCTACCCTCGGGTTGCCCGATTTCCGTTTGGTTGTTCAAAGGTGAACTGGTTGTAACTTATCTACTGTGTAGTGCTGAGGCCGGTGTAGGTCCTCTGATTTGGTCTAAAAGAAGGTTAGAAATAGTATAGGTTTGAAAGAAAATTTGGTTTTGAAAAGAAAAGAGTTTGGAATAAATCTGGGTTTGAAAGAAAAGTTCTCGTGGTTTCACAATGTCTTCTTGCCTTAACCAAGTCTAGCTTCTTGCTGACTGGTGTACTCCCAATTACAAAGGTTAAGCTGTTAAGCCCTTCCACGGTTACGACTATCGCATTTGACTTCGCAGTACTTTACTAAGTACTTCGTATTTGTTAAAAAATTTCCGAACAGCCCTGACATAGCGGCACTTGCCATGGTAAGTGCGCCATGTTAACTGGCTATCAGCTGAACACTTACCTGTTGATGTATTGTTTTTATCTGCACCATATTCAGTGGCCATGTTGGCTATTACCTTGACGCTTTAATTTGATAATCAATCTTATGCACAACTCCTCATTGGTCTTCACATGATTATCATTAACTAGGGTGTTTCCCATTCTTGGTGACCCCTTTTTACTTAGTACTGTATCTTCTTCGTAGCCCGTTCCACGCATTTGTCGTGGTTACTGAGATTTGTCTCTTGTTTGGGTACTACGTTGTAGTCCCTTAGTCGGTTGGTATACCGTTAGTGTATCATTTAACGTTTGTAGTCCCGTAGACACTCGTCTCGAGTTTCACTACTTCACTTCTTGTCTGTTGCACGGTTGGTGCGTTGCAAGCTGGTTGTTCTCGACTGCTCGGCATGTCAACCCAGGTTGCCGGAAATTCCATTCTCCTATGTATAGGATTCTCCATTCTTCGCTATTAAATGCGGTTAACATTGTTCAGAAGGAGACCGTCTCCGGGACTCCCACTTTTCGGGATCAACCGTATGACAGGTCCTCCGTACTCACAGAGGTATTTAATAACAGCCAGATCGGGTTTTCCCGAGTAAGAGAGGACTTCCATCTCTCTGACGTTCTTTCCCAAGTTATTAAATCAGGGACTGTGGAGGGCGGGAAGGATATTGTAGGTTCCCAGTACACACTGGTAATTCCTAACTAGCGTATCTCTCACGCTATCACTCAACCCTTAACCCAAAGTGCTAAAATCCTAACTCGGTACTTCCTAAGCTCGGTAATTCAGTCATCAAAGCGATACTTCACTCTGATACCACTTTTTGTAACACCTCAACTACAACCATACACTTAACAACAAATTGCAGCGGAAAACTTAACTCATCACACTACATTACTGGTGTTACACGCCGTTAGCCACCCACGTGGCTAACAAGGCTAATACACGTACATTGTATCGGTCTGATGGACCAGATTCCCGAGCAACTAAGCATTACAATCTCTTTCCATTACCAACATTCATTATACTTATACATTCAAACTGTACCGAGTATCTACAAACCAATGCCGATAACAGTTTCGGTCTTACTACTCCTACAATACATAAGTAATTAAAATGACTACCCATGCACAAACAACTACCCCGTCCTACTCTCGAACGGCTCCCAGCTCCTTGTACCTGAAAAATAGGAAAGAAAGGGTGGCCCCCAAGGGGCTCAGCACCTTTGCTGGTATGGTAATCATGCAGCCCGCATGCTACCAGGCCACGCACAACTATTTGTCGTCTAAGCATGCGGTTGATTATATTTAAATCATGCATGTAAACTGTAAATACATAACACGTTACATACCCACAACAATGGGCTCAACAAAACAGTCAACACATCTTTACTCATTAGATCACTCATTGTGTCCTTTAACCCTAGAGGGTTCTCCTCTAAGGGAGCTATTTCCTTACTAGACGACACTTGCCCACTAGTCGGGTTATACTCCAAATCGTCTTATAATAACCTGGGACTATATCCATGATCCACACTCCACACAACAACTCATTCCACATTTTACGTACATACATAACATCGCAATAAGAATTGCCACGCAACAATAACACATAACATAAACGGGAATGGTTCTCTTTAGGAACCGACCCAAACATAGTTAGTTCACTTGGAGAGCCTAGAGAATGCTGCCAAACTCATGCTAAGCTCGTTACATAACTCGTTACCGTCCTATTAGATGAACGGATAACTTAACACAAAGATGGATCGGATATAGTGATCCGAACACACCGTACATAGTATGCCTCTGGGCCCGACGTGAGTCAGTAAAATAGCCTTGGTTAAGCTAAAGGGAGGTTGTAATCCAAGAAGGAAAACAACCATAACATACAGAGAGAATCGAACCAGATATGATATCGACCCCCATACTCACACGCGTGGCCAGAACTACCGGACTCCTCATCCCCTAGTTAGCACTTGTTAGAAGTCCCACATTGAAACTTAATACATTAGTTCACAGGTAAGTGCTCAGGTCCAGTTAGACACACAAGGGTAGTAAACATACTTACACGCACAAAAACACACAACTAACTCACGCATAGCCGTGGTTAGAACGTTCTCATGGTTGGGTCGTTAAATCCGAATACCGATCTCTCATGTGATCCTAGATTTGGTTAGCTAACGTTTAACACTTTCGAGGTTAAACGGTATCGTAATTAAACTCGCCACATAAATGAATTGCTATAAACTCATTACATGTTTTTATCTTACAAGGTGGAAAACACACAGAAAAACTCATTGGCATACAATCCAATGTAATTCGGTAGGACACATGTTGCAAGAAAACCATACCTGTCACCAACGTCCACTCTATTGTGTCCTCTCGTGTTCCTCGAATAATTCTCGAACAACTGGTAACATTACAATTACTTTCATTAACATCGGGGTAACATGGTTGCTTAATATCTAATGCCCATAGTTAACCCCGTCATCCCGTTGTACTTAATTTATTTATGTGATCTTAAGTTCACAACTTACGCATTCACTCTCACACTTGTTTATACTTCCAATGGGCTTTAAAAGTCACCAAACAAGGCCTAAACATCATCTAAAACCATTATCATTCACTTCCCCATCATAATCACACTTAAAAACACTTTCTGGTGCAATTTTGGACTGGTCCGGGTTTGTGTCCGGGGTTGCAAACCCGGACCAATCCCGGAATTCACTTTCTGCCAAGAAAATACACTGGGCCGGGTTTGTGTACTTAGATGTAAACCCGGACCAATTGCTAAATCATGTTTCTGCCGTGTTTTAAGTGTGGTCCGGGTTTGTGTACTTGATTACAAACCCGGACCAAGTGTGTAGGTGATTAAATTGACAGTTTTTGACCTCTTTTCAACCCCTAATTCACCTCTAATCATTTCCTAATCATTCCACATGTTTCCTACATCTTTAAACACCTTAAAACATGTACTAAACCCCTCCTAAATCATCACCAAACTTGTTACTCAATTCCTTACAAAAATTCCTAACACTTATAACATTTTCTTTTCCTTAGATTTCTAAGTGGTATATTATGCCTACAATATCACTAACCAAAGTGTTGCCTCACAAACATTACCACTACTCCAAAAACATTATTTCTCACAAACACCTCCTTTACACAATACACTAAGATTTTTCCACAAGTTCATACTTAATCCTTCACAAGGCATTTTATCTCTTTGTTTACCAAAACTTGCACAAAACTTTACACTCCACATAACATAACCTTGGTGTGTTTAAAACACCCATTTGATCTCTAAATTCTCCAAGACCATGCCCAAGGCACCTTAACACTTAAGAACACTTTATTTCACTTTCTTTCACCATCCCAACACTTAACAATTCCTAGTACCTTCTAGGTCACAAAATCTCATTAGAACACATACTCCTTTGTTTATCAACTAAATTTTTGCCATAGTTTCTCTTGTATCACCCTACACCAAAACACATAGTTTTCCACTTTTACACAATCAAGAACACTCAATCTCTTAATACATATCCTTACACACAAACATATGGTTTTTCATCCTTTAACCATCAAAGACATTTATCTTCACAAGCAATGTTCCTTACACATAACTAAACCTTTAAATTACACTACATCACAATATAGTGCACAAACTTAAATTGCTTGGCACTTAGGCCCTTAAATAACATGGCTCTTAGGCCCTTAAATAACATTAAACTTAAACACTGAATTTCCAACATTTAAATGCCTTCAACCTACAAATACACACAACAAGCTCCCATGTCCTTTTAGTCCACCTTGTGGATATTCACTAACTCATTTCCCATTGGCTCTTTAAGTTGTTTTACAAGGCAATATCAAGCTCAATTCCTTAAGCACAAAACTACATTAAGGTAGTTCATTTACCTCTTTTTTTCTTCAAAACTTCCTCACCTGTTTTTCCTTGCCCTTCTTGAATAAAAATCGGCCAGGTGTTTTTGATTGCTTGTCAAACTTCTAATCAATATACAAGTAAAGATAATGAGCATTAAGCATTATACCTAAGCTCATGAATAAACCCAAGATTAACATAAGTGTTTTAAACACTAAATGAGATGTTTACCTTGGATTTGCAAGGGAACTTGATTAAATAGCAAGAGAGGAGTCCACCTAGTCCTTTGAAGTTTGGAATGAAGCTATGAAAGAACCAAAAGAAGACACCATTACATGGTGAATTTTTGGCCAACACAAAAACAAGAGGAAATGGAGTTTTTCTTTGATTTTCTTTACCTTGAAGCAAAGGAGGATGGCAAGGCAAGGAGAGATGAGCTCAAGCTCCTTCAATGGAGATTCTTCACGGCACCAAAATGGAGTTCTTGAGGATTTGAAAAGAGAGAAATGAAGAGCTTGCTCCAACTAGAAGAATGGTAGTCTTGAAATTGAATTTGGATCATGGAGCTAAGAGTTACAAGGATTTGAAGATGGAGGAGGTATAGTTGCTGTAGCAAAAACGAAATGGAGTAGGGAGGAAGAAGATGAAGACGGTGGGGATGAGAGAAATGAAGAGAATGAGGTGAGAGAGTATACTTTGTTAGATATTTATGTTAAAAAAGCAAATAGTACTTTACTTTATCAATTCTCCTTCCTTAATAAACTAACAAGGGTGATGACTCACCACTCATAAAATCGGCCCCCCTCTTGTACATAGACTTATTTTTGGTCTTTGTTGACCATTTAACTAATTAAAGTTGACTTAAGTAAACACTAGCACTATTTGAGCACTATTCACAAATTAAGGCACATAATTGTGAAATTTTTGATTTCCCATTGATTTAGGCTTCCTAATGTGATACTAAGTAGTACACATGTTGATTAAAGAGTAATGATGGTCATTTAGCCACTCAAAACTCATTTACAAGACAATTTTTCAAAAATGTGCTTTAAGACTCCTTAAAGCACATTTTGTGTTTTAACTTATTTTCAAGCTTGGTTTTCTTTAATAATTGATTTAACATGTTCATTAACATTTAAATAAGGTATAGGAATGACCTTTAGGTCTTATTCAAGGTTACACCAAGTCTAGGGCAAGTATTTGCTTAAATTGACTTTATGGTGTTTTCTTGTGTTTTATTTGGTTTAATTGTCTACCAATGTTTCTTAAGGACTTGGTTAGCCTTATCAAATCATAATTGCCTATTATTAAGTCTTGGTAGGCTCTTTGGGTCCTAACCAAGTTCATTCTAAGCTTAGAGCATATTTTTTTGCTCAAGCTGTCTTAGTAGTACTTATTGTGTTTACTAGGGTTTAAATTGTTTACTAATGTTTATAAGGCACTTTTTAGCCTTAATATACCATAGTTTAGTATTTAAACAACATATCAAGGTTTGGGGTATTTCATAAAGTCATAAGGGTTTAAATGAATACCACTTGCTACATTAATAATGAGTTGTATAATATAAGGTATATTAGAGAATAGTAATATACCATGCAATATAAACTAATGTTGCATGAGTGCATGCAACCATAGGTTATAAAATGTAACCATGCATGCAACTATAGGTTATAATACGTGCATATGCATGCGATGGAGCAGTCGAATTAAATATACGAGAACTAATGAACTTATGTAAAAGCATAACGCTTATAAAATATTACGAGTAGGAATAATATAAATTCCTACGTTCGAAAACGTTAACTACAATGTTCTTTTAAAACCGACTCTTTTGTTAAACCGAGTATTAATACGTACTACGAGCAAGGAGTTTTAGTATAACGATGCTCTAACTAATAATTGTTGAAATCCGGGGATGAAATAATGGGGTTACTAACGTTATTCGGAAATACCGAGTCACTTTGTCATTTGGATTGACACTCAGCGTTCTTCGTATTTTTAGATCGCAACCCAGACGTGCGAGCTCGACAAGCTTAGTGGTCGACACTACGTAACCTTGGACTAGGTGTAGGGTATGTAAAGGGGTTTGATCCTGGTTGACCTGAGGAATTCCTCGGGTTCGGATTTGTTTGTTATAACGTGTGTGATATGTGTGTGATTATGTGTATGTGATAATTACCTATGTTTACTGCATTAATTATTTATGCACGAACGTCCTACGGGACTAATACTACGTCGACTATAGATCGACTTATATAAAACTACATATACGAGTTACGTGATTGTGATTACCGTTGTCTGACATAATACGCTAAGTATTATAAGTATGTAGTTATAATCTATGTAAAATACTTAGGGACGAGACACGACATCGTCGATCTCTAGAGCTTTGACTCGAACATGAAATACTACCTAGAATGATTCTAGGCATGCGTAAGACCCACAAGACAGCCAACAAATAAGTG
This sequence comes from Limonium bicolor, assembly GCA_023374045.1. Lineage (NCBI taxonomy): Eukaryota > Viridiplantae > Streptophyta > Magnoliopsida > Caryophyllales > Plumbaginaceae > Limonium > Limonium bicolor. Next base: position 43,672,157 of record CM041776.1, on the reverse strand, counting down.
ATGTTCTTCATATCTAAAATGGAAATTAATTAACTGGCTAACCAAGTTAACAGTGGAGTGTGAATAAATGTGATGATATACCTTAATCCAGTTAGTCACTGGCTACTAGTCGTGCGTAGAGATCTCTTGGGTTAACCCGTATCAGGTTTCACCCTAGTTAATCCTGATCGAGCCTAGATAGATCGTCAGGCGGAGTGTGCTACCGTTGGCACCAGGCCCTTGGCCACCTAAATGGACGCCTTTACAAAGGTAAAGTGAATAAGTCCCGGAGTCTTCGGATCATCAGGGCTGTGAGCACCTTGTGTGTACGTGGGACTACTGTCCAAGTGAGATTAATTCGGGTTGTCCCAACTAACGCCCGACAGTGCTAACCAAATCATGTGATATGTGAGGGCCCGGGGGGGCGACTAATGTAATTTGCGATAATGTTAACAAACGTTGTGCGAGTTAACGCCTTTGTTGTGTTTGTGTTATGTGATGGTGTGTTGTGAGTAAATCTATAATGACTGTTGTGTGTTTACTTGCACTTTACAGCTTTTGTTATAACTGTAAACTGGCAATGCATGTAATGAACTTAATAACAAGACGGTTAAAACGACTTATATGACCATTAGGGTCCAGACCCGGCATACTCAGTGTTTATTGCTGAGCCTTTATGGCATTATGCAGGTTGCTGATCACGGATGGAGCCGGGGTGCGGGGCCGGGTAGCTAGGGCGTTTTTGGTTTTTGGAATTACCGAACGTACTTTTAATGTATTAAAACTGTCGTTTACTTGGTGAAGTTGGTATTGTAAGTATTTGGGATATGACTAGATGCTCACTGTAGACGTTATATTTTGGGGACTTAGACGGTTGTATAGGCGGTATCTCGTTATCACCGCGGGTTGTATTGTTATGTTATTATTTCTGTTTTTGTTTTCGTATTGCTTCATCACTCGCATGGGCGAGGGATGGCTAGTAACACCCATGTGAGATTTCATTACCGTTCTTCCTTCCGCTGTGAGATGAGTTATTTACTGTTAACATGAGTGTTTATTACGTTGTTACCGAGAGGGGTGTTACAAGAAGTCTTCGGAGGAAGAGTTTAATCTTACAGTCGACATACCGGTAACAGGGACCAAGCGATGTAGACGGAAAGGTGCATTAGAGGAAGGAAGTGAACAGGTAATTAATGTGATGGAAGAAACAAAACGGTTGTCAATTCCCGAGATAGCTTTTAGTGTAATTAGTAAAGAAGAGTGCTGGAACATATTGATAGAATTGAGAACAACAAAAACGGTGATGGTTCATTACCCCCTGGGAGACATATGGTTAAATAGGGGTAATGATTTCCTTGTGTAGACAAAATCATTAAAAAGTAGTTGACATATTAATTGATAACTTTTTTGGAAGTTGTGGAAACTGAGCTTTAAAAGCGGTCAACAATAACTACCCGTTGCCATGAAGGAATGAAAACGGTCGGGCTTCTAATTTTCCGGGGAGCCTAAATCTCGGCAATCTAGACCAAGAGCTTGCAAGTAGTTGTAGTCATAAAGAAGATAAAGGAAATTACTATGATCTGGCTGTCTTCGACACTCTAAACATAATGGATGAAATGTTGCATCAAAACTCCACCCCGCCTTTGATTCAGACAACACAGTCGTCAGAAGAGCCCAATCTTAACAAGTCAATGAATTTATCTACGATTAACCATTTAGAAGGCATATCTTTGGAGGTAATTCTAACTCTGGATAGTCCAGTCAACTGACTCTGTGAATGTAATACCATTGAGGAAGATCACTGTGCTAACAAGTGTTATGACTATGAAGCACATAAATGTCCAGACTACGATCATAGGCTAAACTGCCATTTTCCCCACCCAAAACTCTCTTTGCATAACATTTCACAAACCCTCAGACAAAGTAAAAGTGGTGAAGAAAAGCACTACTCAAAGCATGCAGCGAGACCAATCTCTTTCACAAGATGTCGTAAGACTAAGCGGACTCGAGCGATGGGCAAGTCTCAAGAAAGGTTTCTACGTCTCAGACGTCAGCATCTTAGAAACTCTCGAGACTGTTACATGGGGGTTTTTTGGGGCCTGCTCTTAAGGAATATGGAGACTTCCTCCGAATGAATAAGCTCTCAAGCTTTTCCAAATTTTCCTTGCTGCAAAGAGATGGCCCATCTGATCGTTCGCAAGGGACCCCCGCTTGGCAGCCTCTCTCCTCATCAATTCATTTGAGTTGTCAACCCTTCCTAAGACCTCTAAATGTTATCCTTGTTCGTTCTATTTTACCATTCAATTAGTTACTGTAACACCCCATCCAACATTAACACACTTACAATAAACTGCAGCGGAAAAACAGACTTCGTCACATTACTTAACTCGTTGGTGTTACACGCCGTTAACCACCCACGTGGCTAACAAGGCTATTACATACACATTGTACCGGTCTGATGGACTAGATTCCCGAGCGACTACACATTACTGACCCTTCCACTAACAATAGAAACAACATACACCTTCCAACTGTACCGAGTATTCACAAACTAATGCCGATAACAATTTCGGTCTTACTACACCTACTGTATATATACAACTTAAACGATTACCCATGTACAACGACTACCCCGTCCTACTCTCGAACGGCTTCCGGCTCCTTGTACCTGAAACAGGAAAAAGAAGAGAAAGGGTGGCCCCCAAGGGGCTCAGCACCTTTGCTGGTATGGTAATCCCGCAGCCCACATGCTACCGGGCCACGCACAACTAATTGTCGTCTTAGCATGCGATTGATTATACCTAAATCATGCATGCAACTGTAAACACACAACACATAACATTTCGCCTCAATGGGCTCAACAAACGGATAATACATCCTCATTTAATAAGTCACTCACGGTATTCATTATCCCTAGAGTGTTCCTCCTCTAATGGAGCTACTTCCTTAATAGACGACAACTACCCAATAATCGGGTTATCCTCAAACGCCTCATATCACAAACTGGAATTCATTTCCATGATCCACACACTCCATATTTTATAACATATAATATTCCTCGCATAACAAAACATAACAACACCCTTCACGTTTCCACGTGCACATGATAACATCGCCATAGGAATTGCTTTACAACAACATCACATAACATAACGGGAACGGTCCTCTTAGGAACCGACCCAAACATAGTTAATTCACTGGTGAGCCTAGAGAATGGTGTCACCCTCATGGTAAGCTCGTTATAACAACAACAACACTCATTACCGTCCTAATAGTCGGACGAGTAACTTAAGTTAAGATGGTTCGGGTTTGGAGGCCCGAACACACCACACAAACACATGTTTCCCCCTAAACCGATCTTAAGTCAGAATAGCTAAGCTTTGGAATAAGCTAATGGGAGATCATAACCCGTGAGGGAAACAACCATAACAAAGAGAAGGGTAAGGCTAAGAAGGATACCCTCTCCCAAACAACGCGCGACCGGCCAAACCAGATTCCTCACCACTATTAGTACATACTTACTTTAGATATTAGTTAGAACCCCACTATGGAGTCTATCATAACTACACACCATACAGTATTACAACTGGGTTAAACACACAAGGGAGATCCCTACATTCACATACACATATTACACAATTAACACACGCATAGCCGTGGTTAGAACATCCCATGGTCCGGGTCGTTTAATCCGATTACCGAACTCTCATGTGATCCTAGACTCAGTTAACTAAGGTTAACACTTCCGAGGTTAAATGGTATCGGAGTTGAACACGCCACATAAATGAATTACTGTAAACTCATTACATGTTTTATCTTACAACGTGGCAAACACACAGAAAAAACACATTGGCATACAAGCCGGTGTAATCCGGTAGGACACAGGTTGCAAGAAAACCATACCTGTCACCGGAGTCCACTTATCGTGTCCACTTATGTTCCTCGAGCAATTCTCGAACAACTGTTAACATTACAGGTATTTTTATTAACATCGGGGTATCATGATCGTTTTAAGTCTAATGCTTATAACCTTTCCCGTTAACTTAGTTACATAACTTCACATTTTAACTTGTTTTACTTTACATTTCAATACAACTTTTCCCCACTAAATGTCATTATAACTCATTAACATGTCCTTAGTAATCTATAACATCATTACTTAATAATCCCCATCATCTATAACCTTAAACAATTTTTTTTTACATATTTGGGCCGTCCGACCCACCGTCCGACCCACAACTGGGTCGGACCGTTCCAGAAACTTTTCCCATCTTTTAGATACACCTGTCCGACCCATGTCCGACCCAACCATCTGGGTCGGACCATTCCAGAGACTTAGGGCACACATGTCCGACCCATGTCCGACCAAGACCTCTGGGTCGGACCATTCCAGAAACTCCAACCGGTGACTAAACAGAGCTGTCCGACCCACCCTGGGTCGGACCACTGGGTCGGACAACACCAGAAGTTATCCAAAACTTGTCAAACTTTCTCCAAACTTTTCCTCAAGCCTCCTAACGTGAACATCATTTGGCACATCAAACACACTTTTAGCCATGTACTAAACTCTTTAAATCACACACCAAAATCATCTTATCATTCACAAATTTCTTACAAAATTCTTAACACTTGGAATGTCTTCTCTTTAAGATTTCTAAGTGGTATTTCACCAATAATGACCACTATACCAAGGTGTTTCCTCTAACCTTAAACATAATCTCTCAAACTTCTTTTCTTACTAACTAAATCTCCTTTTTCACATCTTACCTAAACATCACTCTTCCTTGTACATCAACATTCCTAAACCTTAAAACCTTCTCCAAGACTTAAATACATTCTCAAAACACACATTGAATTCCTAGAACTTCCAAGATAACACTAAATCCTTGCATCACTCTAAATCACCCTAATACATGTTTTCCCAAGTAAAACATTTGTTCACCTTTAACACTTCCTGGTTCACCAAAACTTATAAAACACTTAGAACTTCTTACACATTTTCCAAATTTTGCCATAGCTTCTCTTGTATATGCTCACATCCAAACACTTAGGTTTTTACCTTATTTCATTCAAGAGCACCTCAAATCCATCAAACACATTTTTATACACAAACTTCACACATTTAGCACTACATCACAATATAGTGCATAACTTAAATTGCTTGGCACTTAGGCCCTTAAAATAACATGGCTCTTAGGCCCTTAAATAAAATACTTAACACTGAATTTCCCACATAAATAATGCTTTTGACCTGCAAATACACCCAACAATACATATGCCCTTAATAAACTCCTTGAGAGCATTTTACTAGCTCATTTGCCATTGGCTCCTTAGGTATTTTATTAAGCATATCAAGCTCATTTTTCCTAAGGCATTTAAACTACCTTGAGATAGCATATTTACCTCTTTTCCTCTCAAACTTCTTTCTTGTTTCCTTGTTTAAAATCGGCTAAGCTTAGTTGCTTATCAACTTCTAAACATTATACAAACAATGTAATGAGTATTCAAGCTCCAAGCTTAATCTCATTATAAACCCTAGGTTTAACATTGTTCAAGAAGCATTAAGATAGTTGGTTACCTTGGCATTTGAAGGGAGTTTGAATATCTATCAAGAGAGGACTCCAACAAGTCCTTGAAGGATTCAAATGGAGCTAGTACAAAGCAACACAAGGAGCACCATTAATGGTGATTCTCGGTCAAGACAAAAACATGGAGGAAACATGATTTTTATTTGAGATTCCTTACCTAGAAGCAAAGGAGAGCAATAGTATGTAGAAATATAAGCTCAAGCTCCTCCCATGGAGATTCCTCTTGGCACCGAAATGGAGCTCTTGGAATTTTGAAAAGATAGAAGTGAAGAGCTTGCTCCAACTAGAAGAAAGGTGGTCTTGAAATTAAATTTGGATCATGGAGCTAGAAGTTACAAGTGAAGGAAGATGGAGAATGGTATGGTTTGCTGTAGCAAAACCGATGGAGTTTGGGAGAAGATGAAGAAGGCTACGGTGGGTGTGAGTGGGAAAGAAAGAATGAAGATTGGAATTGCTTTTGGAAGATATTTACATGTTATAAAGGTAACTTCTACTTTTCACTTACTTTTCCTTCTTTCTTTAATTTTTACTAGCTCATGGTGGTGAGTCACCACATAATAAAACTGGCCCCCATATTATACTAAGGGGTATTTTAGTCTTTGTTGACCAATTGTCACACTTATAATGACATATATTACAAACTTGCTTATTTTTGTTACTATTCACTAAAAACAAGGCACATAGAAGTGAAATTTTTGATTTCCCATTGATATAGACTTCCAAATGTGATACTATATAGTACACATGTTAATTAAAGAGTAATGATGGACATCTAGCCATTCAAAACTCATTTACAAGACAATTTTTCAAAACGTGCTTTAAGACTCCTTAAAGCACTTTTTGTGTTTTAACTTGTTTTCAAGCTTGGTTTTCTTTGGTAATTGATTTAATATGTTCATTAACATATTTATAAGGTATAGGTATTACCATTAGGTCTTATACAAATTTATCCCAAGTTTAGAGCACATTTTGCTCTTATTGACTTTAAGGTATTTTCTTGTGTTTTATTTGGTTTAACTGTCTACCAAAATTTCTTAAGGACTTAATTAGCCTTATTAAATCATAATTGAATATTATTAAGTCTTGGTAGGCTCTTTGGGTCCTAACCAAGTTCACTCATAGCTTAGAGCATGTTTTTGCTCAAACTGTGTCTTAGTGCTTTACTACATTTACTATGGTTTAAATTGTTCATTGATGTTTCTAAGGCACTTTTTAGCCTTTACATCCCATAGTTTAATATTTAAACAACATATCAAGGTTTGGGGTATTTCAATCTACCCCCCTTAAAAGAACTTCGTCCTCGAAGTTCACACTTCCCACACATCATTAGATTAGAATACGGGGATTACTTATAGCATTAAAACTTCCATAACCAAACACACTTTACATCACAACCTCGGACTTAATGGTCCGGGTAACACATTCACATCCATACATAACATAACATATTCACAAGATAACCTCGGACTCAATGGTCCGGGTATCTTAACAACATTTACACATACATAACAACCCTTAGACTCTCTGGTCTTGGGTAACATAACCACATTTAGACACATAGGTCTTGATAACATAACAGCCTTTAGACACATAGGTCTAAGTAACACAACACATTTAGACTCATAGGTCTTAATAGCACACACTTTAGGAAATCAAAGTCAAAATAACATTTATTACACATACCACACAACATGTCATAGCATTTATAGCAATCAAAAATTTCTTTGATATACACTGTGATCCCGCAGATCCCGGTCGCGATGGACACCTTCCGTCCCCGTGTCTTTGGGAGATTAAAACAATCACTTAAATTTGAAATTTTTCATTGTGAGGTTAAATAAGAGAACTTTAATTATGTAAAGCATCTACCGACGTTTTATAAATACCAATTCAAAATCCTTTTTGAAAACACACACAACTCCAAGTCCAACTTATGCCCTTAGCTTCTTTTCTTAGCGTGGTTATTTGTGACCACTTATAGGGAGCTTCAAGAATCATCCAACCCTGATGTGATCAGCATCAGTGTTGAACTATCCTTCCACCCCAATTTGTGTTCGGCTTCCCTTGATCTCATGAAAATCAAGTTTCACCTCCCACTTCAATTTCAAGCATCAGGTAAATCACTCATTTCCAATTTTCTATCTTTTTAATCATTCTAATCATGATCATACATCTCCAAGGGATAGAACTTCGTCTATCAGTTATTTCCATTCACTTTAATGTTGTTACCTAGGGAATCTTATTCTCACTAGGTTCTATGTCGGTTTCATACCCTTTCATGAATCAATATATAGTATACATATACACATATATTTTATCAAAATACAACACACAGTTTCACATTTACACACTGTCGGGGTTTTGTTCCCCGAGAGTTTCTCTACTCCCCACACTTGTACCATCACACACAACTGTTAATAAATCAACACACTTATCACAATGGTATTCGCATCTTCTGTGCGCAATTACCACAATTAAACCATGAATGAATGCGTATGTTTACGTAACACACGCACCAATCATCAAAACAAATTATTTTGTGCTATGCACAACATAGGTCACGTACACTACATACACTTGTACGGTAATACACACTAAATTGTTTTGCGCTCTACCCCCTCCCCTTAAAAGGGATTACGCCCTCGTAATCAATCACTTAAAATGTTCTGCCGTCGTGAAGTGTTTTAACTTCCACACAGTCTATTATACAATGCATTCTGGTTGGAGGATCTTAACCATATTAGCTGTTTAGTCCCTAAACCAAGAATTCTCATTGGAGTTTGCTTTAACTCTTAACTGGTTTCGGTTCTGGCCTGTGAGGCTTCTAGGCTTAAATAATTAGCCATTCACTCATGTTCACCATGCACATTCAACACTTGAATTACTGGCTTACTAGTTTCTGCTGCGAAACTCTAATAACTGTAGGGCTTAGTTTGCCCCATTCGTTATTCTTACTGTATTATACTTCTCCTATAATCACCTTTATCTTGGTAATAACGGTTTCTCAACCGATGCGTGGTATCTCTTACCGTGAGCGAATTCGGTGAGTTATAAACTTTCTATCCACTTCCATAATAATTGACTGTATATACTGTTACATATTTCACAATGATTGACTTGATTCTTCCGACTTACTGTCGGTTGAGATTGAACTACCATCTAATGTGTAGTGCTCTCTCGGTTATTTCCCACACTTGAGGTATATTCCATACCGATATTTGGTATTTAGTGCTGCTGTAGTCACTTACTGTTAATCATGTCTTCACATTTGGTTTTGTACATGTATTCTTTCATTGGTGCGGCCTTGCATCTCCTATGCATCGGCCATTATGACATTATTCCTCCACAATTAACATGTTTCCATTTCCTAGCTATCCCACTCGATCATCACTGCGCAAGTGCAATACCAAAACACTCAGTCATACAGAGTGCAGAGGAGTAAACTCTTGACAGCAAATCTCTCATGCGATTCGCAACGGAATTCACACTGTGTTTCATTGAGATTCTGATCTCGTAATACTGGCCACTGGCTTACTGCCTAGTTTGTTTGGTATCACTTACTATGCATCTCCACTGAGTTTAACTCATAACTGGTCTTATCTGCCACATTATTATTCAACAACACTTATACAACGGTCGTTTACTGCGCACCGTGCTTATTGTATAACACTAACTTACATGGCATTTACTGTCACATTAACTTCCACACATATACTTACATCATTCGTATTATAGTTCATCACTCACTTGGATGACTACTGAATGCTTCTTGAGCATTGATCATTCGAGTCACAAGCCGGCATTATTCAGCTCGGTGTTTCACTTTATACACACATACTACTAAGCTAACTGCTCTCTTATGATAATAATATTGTCCATCCTTAACATATTTCTTGGACTTGATTCACATAACTACCGCTCCTGCGGCCTCACAATATCGAGAGGTATCCCCACTCTTAATGCAGTGGTTCGTTTACCACTCTATTCACTTATACAACATAAACTTCTGCAATCAATCTAATTTACATAACATATCTTGCTTGTGGCTTATGAGCCTTACTGCTTCGAGCTCTGTCCATTGTGGACGGTTCACACACATTTATTTGTCCGTACAACATTACATGGTTAGAGGTTGTATTGGGCTCCATGACAGGGTCGTTGCATCACGTTTCCTTTCATGGGATGCCCCTTAGGATTGTCAGTCCGTCTCCTGACAACTTATGTCTAAACTGGGTGTTAGTTTCAACCCTTGTGTTTCTGTCACGTTACCCCGTTCAACAATTGTTGATGCAAACACCCTTCAAGGATTTCTCCTGGGTGTTGCTGAGTTATGTCATTACATCTGGCTCGCACTTATTGGTATATTCAGTTAGCCACGCCGTTTGCGTTCTTAACTGGTTTATTATCCTCTTCTGTGAAGATCAACATTTCCTGGTAGTGTAGGTACTCATTCTGGGAGTTTCATCCCGTTCATTGCATATTAATGTGTCCACATTAGGCATCTGCTTGCCATGCACAGGCTGGGTCACCATTCCAGCTATCATGTTTATCCCTGAGGATCCTTAAGACATATACGATGTCTTTACATTACAGTTAGTGCACTTTGCACCTCTTGACTCTTAAACATTTCCTTGAAAGGAATTCACTAATTCCTTTAGTCTCGTTAACTTAACTGAGTTCCTTTAACTTCAACCACTCCTTGTAATCCTTAGCTCTTGTTTGACTTATACTGCTGACCGTAGTACGGAGTCGACTACTTCCCGTGTTTCGGACTCTACTTGTATACGTATGTGGGGTACCCTACTGATACATTACTACTTACCCAACTAACCCATAAACAGGTCTGTCAGGCCCACAAGCTCCTATCGGAGTGCGGTCGTCCCACATTACAGTTGGTACACTCGTAGTGTCCGTCACACGCCTAGGTGAAGTATTCTGTTGTCAACTCCCTTATATTGTCCCGTGACAATATGTATTATGTGCTTCCCGAACTTAATCAAGGGAAAGTCTATCCACTGTTGTATTACCATCAACTCAATCCATTCCCTCGGGTTGTTACCCTTGGGTTTACCGGTTTCCTTTCCGGTTATTCAAAAGAATACTGGGTATTACTTACCTACCGTGTGGCACTAAGGCCTGTGTAGGTTCTCCGGTTTGGTTTAAAAGAAGGTTTGAAAGAAAAATTCTCGTGGTTCACCACGTCTTCTTGCCTTAACCAAATCTAGCTTCTTGCTGACTGGTGTACTTCCAATTACAAAGGTTAGGCTATCAAGCCCTTCCATGGTCATAATGATCTCATTTAACTTCATGGTACTTTACTAAGTACTTTGTAATTATTATAAGTTTCCCCGAACAGCCCTGTTATAGCAGCACTTGCCATGGAAAGTGCGCCATGCTAACTGGCTATCGGTTCAACACTTACCGGTTGCGGTATTGTTTTCACCCATACTGTCATCAGTGTCCTTGTCGGCCCTCACTTGATCCTATATTCTTGACAATTAACCCTCTAGGTGACTTATCACTGTATTCACATGATAATTATTAACTGGGGTGCCTCCCATTCTTGGAGACCCCTTTTTACTTAGTATTATATCTCCTTCGTAGCCCATTCCACGTATTTGTCGTGGTTACTGAGACTTGTCTCTTGTTTGGGCACTACGTTGTAGTTCCTTTATCGGTTGGTATACCGTTGGTGAATCACTTAATAACTGTGGTTCCGTAGACACTCGTCTCGGGTTTCATTAATCCCTTCTTGCCTGTTGCACGGTTGGTGCGTTGTAAGCTGGTTATCCTCGACTGCTCGGCATGTCGACCCAGGTTGCCGGAAATTCTATTCTTCTATACACAAGATTCTTCATTCTTCGCTATTAAATGCGGTTAACATTGTTCTGATGGGAACCGTCTCCGGGATTCCCAGTTTTCGGGATCTACTGTATGACAGGTTCTCCGTACCTTTAAAGGTATTTAATAACAGCCAGATCGGGTATTCCCGAGTAAGAGAGGACTTCCATCTCTCTGGCGTTGTTTCCCAAGTTATAAAACAGGGATTGTGGAGGGCGGGAAGGATGTAGTAGGTTTCCAGTATTCACTGGTAGTTCCTAACTAGCGTATCTCTCACGCTATCACTCAACCCTTAACCCAAGGTACTAAAATCCTAACTCGATACTTCCTAAGCTCGGTAATTCAGTCATCAGAGCGATACTTCGCTCTGATACCACTTTTTGTAACACCCCATCCAACATTAACACACTTACAATAAACTGCAGCGGAAAAACAGACTTCGTCACATTACTTAACTCGTTGGTGTTACACGCCGTTAACCACCCACGTGGCTAACAAGGCTATTACATACACATTGTACCGGTCTGATGGACTAGATTCCCGAGCGACTACACATTACTGACCCTTCCATTAACAATAGAAACAGCATACACCTTCCAACTGTACCGAGTATTCACAAACTAATGCCGATAACAATTTCGGTCTTACTACACCTACTGTATATATACAACTTAAACGATTACCCATGTACAACGACTACCACGTCCTACTCTCGAACGGCTTCCGGCTCCTTGTACCTGAAACAGGAAAAAGAAGAGAAAGGGTGGCCCCCAAGGGGCTCAGCACCTTTGCTGGTATGGTAATCCCGCAGCCCACATGCTACCGGGCCACGCACAACTAATTGTCGTCTTAGCATGCGATTGATTATACCTAAATCATGCATGCAACTGTAAACACACAACACATAACATTTCGCCTCAATGGGCTCAACAAACGGATAATACATCCTCATTTAATAAGTCACTCACGGTATTCATTATCCCTAGAGTGTTCCTCCTCTAATGGAGTGTAACACCCCATCCAACAACAAACACATAACAACAATCTGCAGCGGAATACACACCTCATCACATAACTTAAATCGTTGGTGTTACACGCCGTTAACCACCCACGTGGCTAACAAGGCTATTACATAAACATTGTACCGGTCTGATGGACTAGATTCCCGAGTGACTACACATTACTGACCCTTTCCATTAACAACAACAACAACATACACATACCTTCCAACTGTACCGAGTATTTACAAATTGATGCCGATAACAGTTTCGGTCTTACTACACCTACTGTACATATACAACTTAAACGATTACCCATGTACAACGACTACCCCGTCCTACTCTCGAACGGCTTCCAGCTCCTTGAACCTGAAATAGGAAAAAGGAGAGAAAGGGTGGCCCCCAAGGGGCTCAGCACCTTTGCTGGTATGGTAATCCCGCAGCCCACATGCTACCGGGCCACGCACAACTAATTGTCGTCTTAGCATGCGACTGATTATATTTAAATCATGCATGTAACTGTAAACACAACACATAACATTTCGCCTCAATGGGCTCAACAAACGGATAATATATCCTTACTTAATAAGTCACTCATGGTATTCATTATCCCTAGAGTGTTCCTCCTCTAATGGAGCTACTTCCTTAATAGACGACACTTACCCTTAAATCGGGTTATCCCTAAACGCCTCTTTTCTCAAACTGGGATTCATATCCATGATCCACATACTCCACATTATATAACATATAACATACACTACATAACAACACATAACAACACTTTGCACGTTTTCACGTGCACAACATACACCGCAATAGATATTGCATCACAACAAAATACATAACATAACGGGAATGGGTCTCTTAGGAACCGACCCAAACATTGTTTATACACTGGTGAGCCTAGAGAATGTTGCCAGTCTCATGATAAGCTCGTTATACAATAACAACAACACTCATTACCGTCCTAATAGTTGGACGAGTAACTTAAGTTAAGGCGGTTCGGGTTTGGAGGCCCGAACACACCACACAAACATGTTCCCCCTAAACCGATCATAAGTCAGAATAGCTAAGCTTTGGAATAAGCTAATGGGAGATCATAACCCGTGAGGGAAACAACCATAACAAAGAGAAGGGTAAGGCTAAGAAGGATACCCTCTCCCAAACAACGCGCGACCGGCCAAACCGGATTCCTCACTACTGTTAGTACATACTTACTTTAGATATTAGTTAGAACCCCCTATGGAGTCTATCACATCTACACATCATACAGTATTACAACTGTGTTAGACACACAAGGGAGATCCCTACATTCACATACACATATCACACATTTAACACACGCATAGCCGTGGTTAGTATGTCCCATGGTTCGGGTCGTTTACTCCGAATACCAACTCTCATATGATCCTAGACTCAGTTAACTAAGGTTAACACTTCCAAGGTTAAATGGTATCGGAGTTGCACACGCCACATAAATGAATTACTGTAAACTCATTACATGTTTAATCTTACAACGTGGCAAACATACAGAAAAACACATTGGCATACAAGCCGGTGTAATCCGGTAGGACACAGGTTGCAAGAAACCATACCTGTCACCGGAGTCCACTTTATCATGTCCTTTTAGGTTCCTCGAACAAATCCCGTACAACTGGTAACATCACAATACTTTTATTAATATTGGGGTAACATGTTGCTTAACGTTTAAAGCGCCCATAGTTTACCCCGTCATTCCCGTTACACTTAACTTACTCTTGTGATATTAAGTTTACAACTCTCACATCAAACCCAACACTTGTTTACACATTTTAAGGCCTTTAAATGCCACCAAACAAGGCCTAAACATCACCTAAAACCATTACCATTCAATTTCCCATGATTAGAAGCCTTTAAAACAGATTTTGCAACACTTTTGACCTGGTCCGGGACTTGGTCCGGACCCAAGGTCCCGGACCACTTGTAGAATGTACTCTCGGCCTTATTTTACCCTTGGTCCGGGTCTTGGTCCTGGACTAAGGACCCGGACCACTTCTAAACTTCACTCTCGGCTCTTTTTAAGGGGTGGTCCGGGTACCTATACAAGGGCTAGGTCCCGGACCATGTTATTAACTTGTCAAAACATCATTTTTCAACCCCTAAACCAACCTTAAACCTTACCTAATCATTCCATAAACTTTCCACATGTTTCCTACATGTTTAAACACCTTAAAACAAGCACTAAACTTTCCTAAATCATCACTAACTGGTTACTCAATTCCTTACAACAATTCCTAGCACTTATAACATTTTTCTTAGATTTCTAAGTGGTATATCATGCCTACTACCTCAATAACCAAAGTGTTGTCTCACAAACATTACCACCACTCCAAAAGCATTATTTCTCATACACACCTCCTTTGCACAATTGCTTATAATTTCCACAAGTTTTCACTTAGACCTTCACTAGGCATTTCTTTTCCTTTGTTTACCAAATCTTGAACAAGACTTAACACTTCACATAACAATTCCTTGGTGTGTTCAAAACACCCCATTTGAGTTCTAAATCCTCCAAGACAATGCCCGTGGCACCTTAACACCTAAGAACACCATGATTCACCTTCTTCCACCATCTTAACACTTAACAAGTTCCTAGTACCTTCTAGGTCTTAAAATCTCATTTCATCACATAAACTCTTTTGTTTATCAACTAAATTTCGCCATAGCTTCTCTTGTATATACTCACATCAAAACACATTGTTTTTCACCTTTAGACAATCAAGAACATTCAATCTCTTAATACACACTCTTATACACAAACATATGGTTTTTCATCCTTTAACCATCAAACACATTCACTTTCACAAGAGATGTTCTTTACACACAACTAAACCTTTAAACTACACTACATCACAATATAGTGCATAAACTTAAATTGCTTGGCACTTAGGCCCTTAAATAACATGGCTCTTAGGCCCTTAAATTGCATTAAACTTAAACACTGAATTTCCCACATAAGTAATGCCTTTGACCTGCAAATACACACAACAATGCTCCCATGTCTTTTTAGTCCACCTTGTGGATAGTTTTCTAGCTCATTTCCCGTTGGCTCTTTAGGTTATTTATTAAGCAAATATAGCTCAATTCCCTAGTACATAAAACCACATTAAGAGTCATTTACCTCTTTGTTTTCCAAGCTTTCTCACTTGTTTTCACTTGTTTTTCTTGATTGAAAATCGGCAAGGAGCTTTTATCACTTGTCAACCTTCTAACCAATACACATATAAGGGTAATGAGTATTAAGTTTAATACTCAAACTCATAATTAAACCCTAGGTTTACATAAGTGTCTTAAAACACTAAATTTGATGATTACCTTTGGAATTTGAAAGAGAGCTTGGTTAAGTGGCAAGATAGGACTCCTCCTAGTCCCTTGAAGATTGAATTAAGCTAAGAAAATAGCAAGACAAGGCACCATTGTAAGGTGAATTTTCGGTTATACAAGAAAATGATGGGAACTTGGATTTTCTTTGATTTTCCTTACCTTGAATGAGAGAAGAAGCAAAAGAGCTCTTCAAACAGAACTTTCCCCATCAATGGAGTTTCTTCATGGCATCAAACATGAGCTTTTGAAATTTTGAAAAGAGAGGATGAAAAGCCTTGACTCAACTAAGACAATATGTGCTTAGTTTTTGATTTGGAGCAATATTGAACATTTGATGAGCAATTGAAGTTGGAGAAGAGATGTGCTGTAGCATGAACGGTTTGGAGTTGGGAGAACCATGAGGAAGACGGTGGGAAAAAGGAAATGAAGAAAAGTGAGGTGAGAGGTAAAAGTGTGAGATATTTATGTTTATAAAGTAAATAGTCTTTTTACTTTATCCTTTCTTCTTTAATTGACTTTGCTGGCCAAGTGTGATGACTCACCTTCAAAAACCGTCCCCCCTTCTATATTAAAGATATATATGGCCTTGTTTGACCATTTAACATCTTATGTTGACTTAATGACTTAAACTAAACTATTTGAGCACTATTCACAACTAAGGCACATAATTGTGAAATTTTTGATTTCCCATTGATTTAGACTTCCTAATGTGATACTAAGTAGTACACATGTTGATTAAAGAGTAATGATGGTCATTTAGCCACTCAAAACTCATTTACAAGACAATTTTTCAAAAATGTGCTTTAAGCCTCCTTAAAGCACATTTTGTGTTTTAACTTGTTTTGAAGCTTGGTTTTCTTTAGTAATTGATTTAATATGTTCATTAACATATAAATAAGGTCTTGGTAAGGTTATTAGGTCTTAACCAAACTTATCCCAAGCTTAGAGCACATTTTTGCTCTTATTGACCTTAAGGTATTTCCTTGTGTTTTATTTGGTTTAACTGATTACCAAGGTTTCCTAGGACTTAATTAGCCCTATTAAATCATAATTGAATATTATTAAGTCTTGGTAGGCTCTTTGGGTCCTAACCAAGTTCACTCATAGCTTAGAGCATGTTTTTGCTCAAACTGTATCTTAGCGTTTTATTGCATTTACTGTGGTTTAAATTGTTCACTGATGTTTCTAAGGCACTTTTTAGCCTTTATATCACATAGTTTGATATTTAAACCATATATCAAGGTTTGGGGTATTTCAATCTACCCCCCTTAAAAGAACTTCGTCCTCGAAGTTTACACTTTCCACACATCTTTAGATTAGAACACAGGAATCACTTGGGAATAAACTCCCATAACCAAACACACTTTACATCACAACCTCGGACTTAATGGTCCGGGCAACACATTCACATCCACACATAACATAACATATCCACATGATAACCTCGGACTCTATGGTCCGGGTATCTTAACAACACTTACACATACATAACAACCCCTTTGACTCACTGGTCTTGGGTAACATAACAACATTTGGACACACAGGTCCCGATAACATAACAGTCTTTAGACACATAGGTCTATGTAACACAACACATTTAGACTCATAGGTCTTAATAGCATACACTTTTAGGAGCTCAAACTCAAAATAACATTTATTTCACATACCACACAACATGTCATAGCATGTATAGCAATCGAAAATATCTTTGATATACACTGTGATCCCGCAGAACCCGGTCGCGATGGACACCTTCCGTCCCCGTGCCTTTGGGAGATCAAAACAATCACTTAAATTTAAATTTTTCCTTGTGGTTAAGTAAGAAACTTAATTATGTAAAGTATCCATCAACGTTTTATAAATACCAACTGAAAATCCTTTTGAAAACACACACAACTCCAAGTCCAACTTAAGCTCTTTGCTTCTTTTATTAGCGTGGTTATTTGTGACCACTTATAGGGAGCTTCAAGAATCATCCAACCCTGATGTGATCAGCATCAGTGTTGAACTATCCTTCCACTCCAATTTGTGTTCGGCTTCCCTTGATCACATGCAAATCAAGTTCCACCTCCCACTTCATTTTCAAGCATCAAATAAATCACTCATTTCCAATTTTCTATCTTTTAATCATTCTAATCATGATCATACATCTCCAAGGGATAGAACTTCATCTATCAGTTATTTCCATTCACTTTAATGTGTTACCTAGGGAATCTTATTCTCATTAGGTTTTATATTGGTCTCATACCCTTTTATGAATCACTATATAGTATATATACACATATATTTTATCAAAATACGACACACAGTTTCACATTTATGGGGTTTTGTTCCTCGGGAGTTTCTGTACTCCCCACACTTGAATTATCACACACCACTGTTGACAAATAAACACACTTATCACAATGGTATTCGCATCTTCTGTGCGCAATTACCACAATTAAACCCTGAATGAATGCGTATGTTTACGTAACACACACACCAATCATCAAAACAAATTATTTTGTGCTATGCACAACATAAATCATGTACACTTGTACGGTAATACACACTAAGTGGTTTTGCGCTCTACCCCCCTTAAAAGGGATTACGCCCACGTAATCAATCACTAAACATCGGTTTTAAGGTTCTACCGTCGTGAAGTGTTTTAACTTTCACGCGGTCGATTATACAATGGATTTTGATTAGTGGATCTTAACCATATTGGCGGTTTAGTCCCTAAACCATGAATTCTCATTGGAGTTTGTTTAAACTCTTAGTTGGTTTCGATTCTGGCCTGTTTGGCTTCTAGGCATTAATAATTAGCCATTCTCTCATGTTCACCATGTACATTCAACACTTGAATCACTGGCTCACTAGTTATGTTGTGAAACTCTAATAACTGTAGAGCTTAATTGCCCCATTTGTTATTCTTACTGTATTGTACATCCCCAATTGTCACCTTCATCTTGGTAACAATGGTTTCTCAACCGACGCGTGGTATCTCTTACCGTTAGCGAATTCGGTGAGTTATACACTTTCTATCCACTTCCATAACAATTTACTGTGTATACAGCTATGTATTTCACAATGATTGACTTGTTCCCTTCCGACTTACTGTCGGTTGAGATTGAGCTACTACCTAGAGTGTAGTGCTCTCTCAACTATTTACAACATTTGGGGTATATTCCATACCGATATTTGGCAGTTAGTGCTACTGTAGTCACTTACTGTTAATCATGTCTCCACATTTGGTTTTTATACATGTATTCTTTCATTGGTGCGGCCTTGCATTTCCTATGCATCGGCCATTACAACATTATTCCTCCACCATTAACATGTTTCCAATTCCTAGCTATCCCACTCGATCATTACTGCGCAAGTGCAATACCAAAACACTCAGTCATACAGAGTGCAGAGGCGTAAACTCTTCACAGTAAATCCCTTATGCGATTCGCCATGGAATTCACACTGAGTTCCTCATCACACAGTACCTACCACTGGCTTATTGCCCAGTCTGTTTAATATCGCTTATCTTGCATCTCCACTGAGTTTAACTCATAACTGGTCTTATCTGCTACATTATCGTTTAACAATACTTATACAACGGTCGCTTACTACGCACCGTGCTTATTGTATAACACTAACTTACATCGTATTTATTGTCACATTAACTTCCACGCATATACTTACATCACTCGTATTATGGTTTGTCATTCTTTTGGATGACTACTGAATACTCTTTGAGCGTTGATCACTTGAGTCACAAACCGGCGTTATTTAGCTCGGTGCTTCACTTTATACACATACTACTAAGCTAACTGCTCTCTTTCAATAATAACATCGTCCATCCTTAACATATTTCTTGAACTTGATTCACATAACTACCGCTCCTGCGGTCTCACAATATCGAGAGGTATCCCCACTCTTAATGCAGTGGTTCGTTCTCCACTCTATTCACTTATATAACATAAACTTTTGCAGTCAATCTAATTTTCATAACACATTTTATTTGTGGCTTATAAGCCTTACTGCCTTGAGCTGCGCTCATTGTAGGCTGTCCACACACATGTACTTCTCTGTACAACATTATATGGTTTGGATATTATATTGAGCTCCATGACAAGGTCGTTACATCACGTTTCCTTTCACGGAATGTCCCTTAGGTTTGTCAGTCCGTCTCCTGACAATTTATGTCTAAACTGGGTGTAAGTTTCAACCCTCGTGTTTCTGTCACGTCATTTCATGCAACAACTGTTGATGCGAACACCCTTCAAGGATTGCTCCTGGGTGTTGCTAAGTTATGCCTTTACATCTAGTTCACACTTATTGGTACATTTCGTTAGCCACGCCGTCTGCGTTCTTAACTGGCTTATTATTTTCTTCTGTGAAGATCAACATTTCCTGGTAGTGTAGGTACTCATTCTGGGAGTTTCATCCCGTTCATTGCACATTAATGAGTCCACATTAGGCATCTGCCTTGCCATGCACAGGCTGGGTCTCCGTTCCAGCTATCATGTTTATCCTTGAGGATCCTTAAGATATATACGATGTCTTTACATAACAGTCAGTGCACTTCGCACTTCCTGACTCTTAAAACATTTCCTTGAAAATGAATTCACTGATTCCTTTAGTCTAGTTATCTTAACTGAGTTCCTTAACTTCAGCCATTCCTTGTAATCTTTAACTCTTGTTTGATTTATACTGCTGACCGTAGACGGAGTCGACTACTTCCCGTGTTTCGGACTCCACTCGTATACATATGTGGGGTACCATACTGATACATTACTACTTACCCAACTAACCCATAAGTAGGTCTGTCAGGCCCACAAGCTCCTATCGGAGTGCGGTCGTCCCACAATTCAGTTAGTACACTCGTAGTGTCTGTCACACGCCTAGGTGAAGTATTCTGTTGTCAACTCTCTTATATTGTCCCGTGACAATATTCATTCCTTACTTCCCGAACTTAATCGAGGGAAAGTTTATCCATTGTTGTATTCTCGTCAACTGTCCTTGATTTTACTGGTTTGGTTTAAAAGAAGGTTAGAAAGAAGTGTTGGTTTGAAAGAAAGTCTGGTTTTGAAAAGAAAAGGGTTTGAATAAATCTGGGTTTGAAAGAAAATTTTTCATGGTTTCACAACATCTTCCTACCTTAGCCAAGTCTAGCTTCTTGCTGACTGGTGTACTTACAATTACAGGGGTTAGGCTGTTAAGCCCTTCCATGGTTACAATGATCTCACTTAACTTCATGGTACTTCACCAAGTACTTCGTAGTGATTATAAATTTCCCGAACAGCCCTGTTATAGCAGCACTTGCTATGGCAAGTGCGCCATGCTAGCTGGCTATCGGTTTAACACATACCGGTTATGGTATTGTTTTTACCCATACTGTCATCAGTGGCCTTATTGGCCCTCACTGACCTTACTGTCTTGATAATAACTCCTCTAGGTGACTTCTCACTGTCTTCACATGATAATCATTAACTAGGGTGTTTCCCATTCTGGAAGACCCCTTTTTTTATTGCTTCCTCTTCGTAGCCCGTTCCACGCATTGTCGTGGTTACTGAGACTTGTCTCTTGTTTGGGCACTACGTTGTAGTTCCTTTGTCGGTTGGTATACCGTTGGTGTATTATTTATCAACTATGGTCCCGTAGACACTCGTCTCGGGTTTTATTAATCCACTTCTTGCCTGTTGCATGGTCGGTGCGTTGCAAGCTGGTTATTCTCGACTGCTCGGCATGTCGACCAGGTTGCCGGAAATTCTATTCTCTTATACACAAAATTCTTCATTCTTCGCTATTAAATGTGGTTAACATGTTCAGATGGAACCGTCTCCGGGATTCCCAGTTTTCGGGATCTACCGTATGACAGGTTCTCCGTACCTTTAAAGGTATTTAATAACAGCCAGATCGGGTATTCCCGAGTAGAGAGGACTTCCATCTCTCTGGCGTTGTTTCCCAAGTTATAAAACAGGGATTGTGGAGGGCGGGAAGGATATTAGGTTTCCAGTACACTGGTAGTTCCTAACTAGCGTATCTCTCACGCTATCACTCAACCCTTAACCCAAAGTACTAAATCCTAACTCGGTACTTCCTAAGCTCGGTAATTCAGTCATCAGAGCGATACTTCGCTCTGATACCACTTTTTGTAACACCCCATCCAACAACAAACACATAACAACAATCTGCAGCGGAATACACACCTCATCACATAACTTAAATCGTTGGTGTTACACGCCGTTAACCACCCACGTGGCTAACAAGGCTATTACATAAACATTGTACCGGTCTGATGGACTAGATTCCCGAGCGACTACACATTACTGACCCTTTCCATTAACAACAACAACAACATACACATACCTTCCAACTGTACCGAGTATTTACAAATTGATGCCGATAACAGTTTCGGTCTTACTACACCTACTGTACATATACAACTTAAACGATTACCCATGTACAACGACTACCCCGTCCTACTCTCGAACGGCTTCCAGCTCCTTGAACCTGAAATAGGAAAAAGAGAGAAAGGGTGGCCCCCAAGGGGCTCAGCACCTTTGCTGGTATGGTAATCCCGCAGCCCACATGCTACCGGGCCACGCACAACTAATTGTCGTCTTAGCATGCGACTGATTATATTTAAATCATGCATGTAACTGTAAACACAACACATAACATTTCGCCTCAATGGGCTCAACAAACGGATAATATATCCTTACTTAATAAGTCACTCATGGTATTCATTATCCCTAGAGTGTTCCTCCTCTAATGGAGCTACTTCCTTAATAGACGACACTTACCCTTAAATCGGGTTATCCCTAAACGCCTCTTTTCTCAAACTGGGATTCATATCCATGATCCACATACTCCACATTATATAACATATAACATACACTACATAACAACACATAACAACACTTTGCACGTTTTCACGTGCACAACATAACACCGCAATAGATATTGCATCACAACAAAACATAACATAACGGGAATGGGTCTCTTAGGAACCGACCCAAACATTGTTTATACACTGGTGAGCCTAGAGAATGTTGCCAGTCTCATGATAAGCTCGTTATACAATAACAACAACACTCATTACCGTCCTAATAGTTGGACGAGTAACTTAAGTTAAGGCGGTTCGGGTTTGGAGGCCCGAACACACCACACAAACACATGTTCCCCCTAAACCGATCATAAGTCAGAATAGCTAAGCTTTGGAATAAGCTAATGGGAGATCATAACCCGTGAGGGAAACAACCATAACAAAGAGAAGGGTAAGGCTAAAAGGATACCCTCTCCCAAACAACGCGCGACCGGCCAAACCGGATTCCTCACCACTACTGTTAGTACATACTTACTTTAGATATTAGTTAGAACCCCACTATGGAGTCTATCATACTACACACATACAGATTACAACTGGGTTAACACACAAGGGAGATCCCTACATTCACAACACATATCACACAATTAACACACGCATAGCCGTGGTTAGAACGTCCCATGGTTCGGGTCGTTTACTCCGAATACCGAACTCTCATGTGATCCTAGACTCAGTAACTAAGGTTAACACTTCCAGGTTAAATGGTATCGGAGTTGTACACGCCACATAAATGAATTACTGTAAACTCATTACATGTTTAATCTTACAACGTGGCAAACATACAGAAAAACACATTGGCATACAAGCCGGTGTAATCCGGTAGGACACAGGTTGCAAGAAAACCATACCTGTCACCGGAGTCCACTTTATCATGTCCTTTTAGGTTCCTCGAACAAATCCCGTACAACTGGTAACATCACAATTACTTTTATTAATATTGGGGTAACATGTTTGCTTAACGTTTAAAGCGCCCATAGTTTACCCCGTCATTCCCGTTACACTTAACTTACTCTTGTGATATTAAGTTTACAACTCTCACATCAAACCCAACACTTGTTTACACATTTTAAGGCCTTTATATGCCACCAAACAAGGCCTAAACATCACCTAAAACCATTACCATTCAATTCCCCATGATTAGAAGCCTTTAAAACAGATTTTGCAACACTTTTGACCTGGTCCGGGACTTGGTCCGGACCCAAGGTCCCGGACCACTTGTAGAATGTACTCTCGGCCTTATTTTACCCTTGGTCCGGGTCTTGGTCCTGGACTAAGGACCCGGACCACTTCTAAACTTCACTCTCGGCTCTTTTTAAGGGGTGGTCCGGGTACCTATACAAGGGCTAGGTCCCGGACCATGTTATTAACTTGTCAAAACATCATTTTTCAACCCCTAAACCAACCTTAAACCTTACCTAATCATTCCATAAACTTTCCACATGTTTCCTACATGTTTAAACACCTTAAAACAAACACTAAACTTTCCTAAATCATCACTCCAAAAGCATTATTTCTAGCACTTATAACAATTCTTAGATTTCTAAGTGGTATATCATGCCTACTACCTCAACTAACCAAAGTGTTGTCTCACAAACATTACCACCACTCCAAAAGCATTATTTCTCAACACACCTCCTTTGCACAATTGCTTATAATTTCCACAAGTTTTCACTTAGACCTTCACTAGGCATTTCTTTTCCTTTGTTTACCAAATCTTGAACAAGACTTAACACTTCACATAACAATTCCTTGGTGTGTTCAAAACACCCATTTGAGTTCTAAATCCTCCAAGACAATGCCCATGGCACCTTAACACCTAAGAACACCATGATTCACCTTCTTCCACCATCTTAACACTTAACAAGTTCCTAGTACCTTCTAGGTCTTAAAATCTCATTTCATCACATAAACTCTTTTTTTATCAACTAAATTTCGCCATAGCTTCTCTTGTATATACTCACATCAAAACACATTGTTTTTCACCTTTAGACAATCAAGAACATTCAATCTCTTAATACACACTCTTATACACAAACATATGGTTTTTCATCCTTTAACCATCAAACACATTCACTTCACAAGAGATGTTCTTTACACACAACTAAACCTTTAAACTACACTACATCACAATATAGTGCATAAACTTAAATTGCTTGGCACTTAGGCCCTTAAATAACATGGCTCTTAGGCCCTTAAATTGCATTAAACTTAAACACTGAATTTCCCACATAAGTAATGCCTTTGACCTGCAAATACACACAACAATGCTCCCATGTCTTTTTAGTCCACCTTGTGGATAGTTTTCTAGCTCATTTCCCATTGGCTCTTTAGGTTATTTATTAAGCAAATATAGCTCAATTCCCTAGTACATAAAACCACATTAAGAGAGGTCATTTACCTCTTTGTTTTCCAAGCTTTCTCACTTGTTTTCACTTGTTTTTCTTGATTGAAAATCGGCAAGGAGCTTTTATCACTTGTCAACCTTCTAACCAATACACATATAAGGGTAATGAGTATTAAGTTTAATACTCAAACTCATAATTAAACCCTAGGTTTACATAAGTGTCTTAAAACACTAAATTTGATGATTACCTTTGGAATTTGAAAGAGAGCTTGGTTAAGTGGCAAGATAGGACTCCTCCTAGTCCCTTGAAGATTGAATTAAGCTAAGAAAATAGCAAGACAAGGCACCATTGTAAGGTGAATTTTCGGTTATACAAGAAAATGATGGGAACTTGGATTTTCTTTGATTTTCCT